>JAKWBI020000162.1:0-90023 GCA_022664585.2 Zalerion maritima | reverse complement strand
AAATTCGGGGAGGATCTGCATTTTTGGCCCCGAATTTTCGTGGAACCGAACGCTGTCGAGCACGCACCACGCGAGAGCTTAATCTGACGTGCATACCGTGTAGCGTCCGATGCACGCGCGACTTGTAGTAGTGCAAGATATCATAAAAGTCCCGGCTCACACCGGCTGGTCGAAGAATGTGTTTATAGGAGTTCATATTGGTGACATATATTCATGTTTCAGATCCCATCCATGTATCCGTCGTCTTCAATTGATGCCCATCCCGGAGGGCAGTGAAGGACAGGGTAGAAGGATAGTCCAAGCTACTATTCAAACAAATAAATAAAAATAGGCAATGACTGCCGCATGAACCGCAGAAATGGAGACTCGTCCGCGTCCCAACGGATAGGAGTTATGGAATAAACAATTATAATAAAGCCGTATCGGTGAAAAGAAATGTAAAAGATATATGAGAGACAATCATTATGAGATATACCATGCAATCCCACACATAGAACTGAACAGGAGGAAAAGTACCAACAAAGATCTTGGAGATTCTCAGAAACGCTAGGAACCAGGTGTGTAAGTTATGCCAATTCCCACATTTCCAAGGGTTGGAGCACATCGAACGATAGGATGTGGAATCGCACTGGTGCAGTGGTGATGGTGACTTGCTGCTTCTCCTGGTAGGATGAGGAAGTTAAATACCAGTCCGTTGTGACACCTGGGAAGATTGTTGGTTCGTGGTAAAGGTAAGGTCGGCCGGGTGTTCTTAAAACGGGGGTATCGTGTTCATAAGGGAGTAAAGAAATTATCCAAAACAGAAAAAAAAGTAACGCAAAATTTCAGGTCCTTTCCATCCAATGAATCGCCTTCTAGACGGCAAATCTAGTCCAATACACCAATTTTACAACAATTGTAGCCAAACCAAAGTCCCCACTATGAATAAACCGAAATTGACCCCAAACTCCAATGTCTCGCTCAAGAAATGCTTCGTGTAATGGTGGTTATCTCGGCGTGTTACTGTTCATTGATCTCGGAAGGACCCAAGCACGGCTGGTTGCATGAGATTGAATGCTGGTAGGCGCTGTGCGGCGAGCGGCTGAAGAACTGAAAACAGCACCGGTCGGAAAAAATTAAGATAAAATATTGTCGCTTCGGAAATACGTATCACTTGAGCCAATACCAGGCGTGGCTGATAATTTGCTCCATGCCCCAATCCAACCCAACCGTTGCCCACATCTCTGGGTGTGGGTCGCAGGTGAAATGCTGCATCTCATCCACTTGTTTTATCCTAGTTGCTGAAATAAGACAGCTAGCATGACAGCAGCGACAGCCAACGTCGAATCGGACAACACCGTTGCAGCTGCGTCCTCAACAGTCGCTACTGGAAGCGTCTCGTTGACAAAGTCTGGGCCGCAAACGTTGTTGATAAGTATTGCAGCATCTTCATACAGATCTGCTAGGGGAAGTGTCCTGTCGGCGGTGGCGGACTGGTATATGTCCATGGTGTTCTCGACACACCAACTACAGGACGGGCTCGCGCTGCCGGGGAGCGACAGGTTCAGGGGAAGGAGGTAGAGATAGGTGTCGCTGGGAGTCGTATAGTTTGTAACGGCGTTGGTGAAGCAGTAGCCGCCTTTATCCGGGTCCTTGAGACATGACACTGAATAAAGCTCCTGGTACGCTCGTAACCCATTGTAAGCCTGGACGACCACCTGGTTCTCCATCTCGTAGTCCTCGAGGCAAACACCGTCCTCTATCAACTGTTCTGCGAGACCCTCCAGGTATAGTGTACATTCTGAGACGCTAGCATTGCAGGACACTTGCAATATTTGTGTCATGGCGACGGCAGATTTTTCCGCTTCGAAAAAGCTCTGCGATCCCTGTACGAGCAGCGAAAAGGGGTAGCACGCTTTGAAGGTCGAGTTTGTGAGAAAGGAGTTGATGAAGCTGGGGCACGCGCCGTTGCCATCGTTGCCTTGGAAGTTTGCGGCGAGGTTGCCATCGAAGGGGCTCGGGAGAGGACTCGTAACCACAGTCGTTGTTGCTGCTGCAGTGGAGCCCTCGGTGGACAAGACGATTTCTATCGTCGATGTTTCCTCCCTCTTACGAAGGGCTTGGGCTTCGTACTTCTCCAGCTCCTCATGCTCGGCCCGCGCCTTTACGTTCACAATGTGCTGGTCGGCGTGGGTGTGCTGGGATTGAGTCTTGCTAGGAACTGGTGTTGCTTCTAGGGGTACTGATGCCACCGCACCTACAGGAAGGGCGGCCAGAGCAATAAACGTCAAGATGGTCAAAAGTGACGATATTGTCCGAACTTGCCATTGGCTGCTGCGGCAGGGATGTTGTATCCTAGGCCGGTGTTGTCTTGATACTGTCATTGTTGCGAAATGGTGGGGTTTGCTGTGGGTTGCGAAAACGAGTGGACAGGCTGGCGGTGCCATGGTGGGTGGAAGGGTATGGAGGTTGGAGGCGGACGGCTCCCTACATAACGAAGTGAGGGGTCTAGTTTTGTATGTCGTCGAGTCGGCGTAACTAAAAATTATATGTTGCGCCGCCGAACCAACAGTGTCGAGTACCTAGATGTTTGGAGACGCCGGAAAAGCTGACAATAGGTGACGGCGGGCTGAGGCAAGCTGGGGTTGGGCTGGGCGGAGTCGAGAAATGGCTTCCTGGTAGATATATGCCGTTCCCAAAAAGGCGTAAGTTGTCCGGTTCAAGAATTTCTCGTGGCCAAATGAGTGGGTATCCGTTGTCTTTTGTTCTCGGAGCTAATTTGGATGCGAGGAAGAGCGGGTAAACGGTTATTGGCAGCAGTGTCAGCGGGTGCTGATATTGAGTATTTAACTTGTTATGCCGTTGCCCACTAGTATCTCAGAGCTGGGTCCAAAAGGATGGCTGGTGAGGGGGTCAGGCCGCCTTTTCAATGGCCAGAAGGAAGCGGGATGAGAGCCAAATGGCCAAAGTCGGGAGACAATATTGAAGATATAATGTTCGAGGAAAATTCTGTCTGTCGGGGACGGGGAGGGGTATATCGAGTTCGGTATTATACCCAGCTTAGAGTATCGATATTTCCTTGGGCGGATCTTGAGGCTTTCTTCCACGATAAGTTGACAGCCAAAACCCTCTAGCTGGGATGGACGGGGTTGAGGTTGGCGTTATACAGCGTTGTGGACGACCGACTCCAGCAGGATATCCCAAGGAACTGGGAGAGGAGACTGGATTAGACTTTGACGGTCTGGAGGCCGAAACTTGACAATGGGGCCCTGGGGAGGGGAGCAAGCAGCCGCAGCAAAAGAGACGAGGTGGGAAAGCAGCATTTGTGCATGTGGAAAATGGGGCATCAAAAGAGATTTAAATGAGAAGGCCCCTGTCCCAGTATGTACAGTACCTGCGCAAGCTGCCAGCGCAATAGGCAAGACCGGGGTTGCGACTACCCAGTCCGAGCACTAAGCGTTTGTAGCTGGTACAAGGGAAGAAATCCAGTAGGCTAGAGCAAACAAAGTACACAGTACAGATATTTGAGTTACGTCCTTTCGTACCTGCAGCCCAGATCCAGAACCACTTGAATTTCGCACCATCCATTCCAGCAGCAGCCTACTGCAACACCAGTAGGTAGTGGAGTCACTCAAATCGCTGAAGACGCGAGGATTTCCATGGTGGCTTACGCGCAGCTGCACACAATTTCATCTCATCTTTTCATTGAAGGGAAGAAAGGGGGACAACTTTTCTGGTTCGTCGACTTGATCCTCCCGATATCTGGATTCTGCAAACTGCGTATTTTTCGCGGTGTCGATTTCCCAGATTGGGATTCATGCCTTTCCCTTCGCATTTGCGTTGCATATTTGAAGAAGAGGCTGTGCTGACTCCCGAGCCCGTCAAATTACGCCAAAACTACCACCGTAAGTTAATCTTGCGATGGTGAAGAAAGGGTCTTACTAAAACAAAAGGCGCCGCCTCTATCAAGAACGACAAGCTAAAAATGAAGCTCACAGCAGTCCGTGCTAGTGTTCGCATCCGAAGATGGAGGAACTGTCTCAGACCCGCAGACATGGAGTTTCTCGTATCCTTCCCGTTTTGTCTCTGCCATTATTCCCAGGTTTCCAGAATGGTTGTACTGACTTCAGCATATCATCAATAGTCACCACTTGGATCATCATCCGAATGCAACTTTCCGACGACCCCTTGACCTCTCGACGGCAATAACACTAGTAGACAATCGACAAGTTTTGCAGCCCCGAAGGCATGCAACTTCCCAAAACTGCTCCAAAACCACCCTCGTATCCATCCATTTTCGGTCGTGGAGAAACTAGCACGGAGAAGCTATGGAGACGATTCTAGCCCCTAGTCGGCATCAATCCGGTCACTAGTCCGTGACGCCGTCTGCATGTGCCACCACCACCCCGGACAGGCCACCAAGAGGCACCGTATGACAATCAAGCTGGGCGCACTATTGGGTCAGCTAGAGCCCTATGTGATCCCGGGCGCGCGTGCTCATTAGGTACTGTATCCATGGAACCATCGTACCGAACCGTTGGACAAGCTTTTTTATCCTCCCTTGGCCTGCCGTCCATTGTAATTGTTTTTCCCGCACAGCAGAACAATCTCTCGACATGGTTTAAACTATATGTGGTGACTTTTGCTCGAGCCAATTCATCCCGTGAGTAGGTGCTTATCCTATGTCACTATCCGGACAGAGGAAACTCATAGACATTCCCCAATTGGGGACCATCCCTATCTGTCTCCACCAAATAAGTCTTCGTCTCTCGCTCATACGTCCCAAACGGTCCACCGTTAACCACCTCAGGTGAGGAAGCGAAGATGGCTTACGAAGCTCTCCTTTTTAGGTCGAGGTCGCCGCTACCATGGATCAATGGCGCCCACCCCAAGTTTCTGCCCAACCCCATTGAACTACAGAAACAGTCCATGCTGCGACCAACGGTAGAACTTTGTTCACCAAAACCCGGTGCGTACGGCTTTGGTTTGATCCTCCCCGGCACAGCAAGGCCCAAATGCTCCACCATGCGGATACAACATCGAGACGAGACAGGCCGGGGGTTGTGATGGGCCTTCGACAGCTAATGATGGTTTTATTAGTGACCACACGCATGGGGAAGTCCATGCCACCTAACCAGCGAGTCTAAATGTATTACCACAATGAATAAGACAATTTCATACATCAAATTATACACCAAATTATTGATGTCTATCTAGTCTATGTGCCTTGTTATGTACTTGGCGAAAGTGGTAATTGCCTCTGACTCTAACCCTAACTCCAAACTTCTGATCGGGAAACGACATGCCGGCTTCTAGACAGCAATCTTTTCAATGTCCCTGTCTTGGTCCTGATCCCGGGGAACATCCTTCTTCTTTTCTCGAATATCCAGGAACCCCATTCCCCACCCAAAGCAAAAGGCTGCCGCGCCCGCGCCTACCGTGAGGTAGAACGTCCTCCCTACACTATTCGCGTACGCGGTTAGTACCCCTGGCAAGTCCTCTTCGTCCACAAACTCGCGGAACGCAGTGGCGCCGCCAGCCAAAATGGCATCGGCGTCGACATCTGGGGCGTGGGTATGGAGCTGGGAGCTGAGGCTTTGGTTCAAGATCGTGTTTGCCACGGTCAAGAAGATGGACGTGCCCATGCTCTGAGAGAATATTAGGAGAGCTGTCCCCGTTGGGATTTCAGAGGGAGGGAGTGCTGCTTGAATAGCTATCATGGCCATCTGCAATCCCAGACCTCGGCCGACCCCAGCGATGATTTGATACCCGACCCATTCCCCGGTTGGCGTTGAGCTGGAGAGCGTGGAGAGGAGACCGCACCCGACGGTCACGAGCGTGCCACTTGTTAGAGCGAAATATATGGGGTACCCAGTCTTCTGGACTGCAAAACCGCTTATGACAGTCGCGAAGAGTTGGCTGAGAATCGTCGGCAGGACGTCCACACCACTCTGGAAAGGTGTGGCGTCCTTAACGGCTTGGAAGTATATCGGCAACATGTATGCTGGGACGAACAAGGTGGCCATGAGGAAGAGGTAACCCAAGCAATTGACCCATACCGGCCTCTTTCGGGCCATGGAAACAGGGATTAAGGCATCGTCTCCACGTCTGTAGTTCCAAAACAGCCAGACAGCGAATGTTGCGCCAGATCCGCAAAATAGCCCGATTACGGTAGACGAGTTCCACGGGAAGTCGTTCCCGCCGTATTGCAGCGCAAGAAGCAATTGGATAGCGGCCGGCGCGATAAGAGCAAAGCCCACGAGATCGAGCTCATTGGGGAGCTTTTTCAGTGTGTCGGCAACAGAAGCCAAGCGACTCGGGTTTGCGCTCCCTGCGCGGCGCAGCCTCGCCTTGTTTTCAACGAGCTCGGGCACGTCGACGAACAACATCATTACCGCCACCACTCCCCCAATAGGTAAGTTGACGTAAAAGCACCATCTCCAGCTAGCATACTCGGTGAAGACACCTCCCAGCAGCGGGCCTGCGGCTATGGCAATATTCCCCACCCCCAAAACCATCCCTATGATGGCCGGTCTCCTCGATAGGGTCACTGAGCCCGCCACGATGCTCATGCCTCCGTTCATGAGTCCCGAGGCTCCCATACCTGCCACGGCGCGGCCGACTATTAGCATAGTGGAGGAAGTGGCGACGCCACAGATCAAGGATCCTAGCTCGAAGACGAAAAAAAAGGAGAGGAAGGCCCATTTTATGCTGACGCGGTTGTAGATTTTCCCAGATAGTGGCTGAAGGGAGGCGATGGAGAGGGTGTAGGCGGATCCGTACCACCCAACGTCGTTGAGGGAGTGGAAGTAGTCTGTTATTTTTGGAGCAGCTGTCGAGACAATGGAGGAGTCGAGGAGCATGAGGAAGCAAACTAGGGTGACGGATCCGAGGATGGCAACGAGGCGGAAACCAGCGGGGTATGTGGTGCTGGGTTGTGCTTGGTCCTGATGCGTGTAGCGGGACCGTGGCATGGTGCCATTTGTTCCCGAGGAGGATGAAGTGTCTCCCATATTATCCTCCTGAACCTTGGACTCCGACGGTTCTATAGATGAGGCTCTTTCACGCTTGAAGGAGGAAGGCATCGTGGTGAGCGGAACAAAGGTAAACCCGAGACTGTGATTGGTTGTTTGTCATTCCGGGTTGGAATTCAGTGCCCGTCTGAACTACTAACTGCAAACTCTCCCGACTTGGAGGTAAGGCTGGGCATCTGTTTTATAACATTGTACAAATACGGATACTCGGGCTAATAAGCCCTTTGATAAAGACTCTCTGGCTCCGTTTCCGACCAATGTAGCCTGACAAGTTGTCCCAAAAACCCTCCGCGCGGCAGGGTTTCGGTGGGTTTTTGCAGGCTGTCGGAAGGCTTTCGTGATTTCCCGATACCGAATTCCGTATCAACTGTCCAAGCGTTGGCCAATCCCGCCTAGTTGCTGGAGTCCTCGAGGATTCCAGGATTCTCGGCTCCACAAAACCTCCACAGCGGGGTTTGGTTAAAGCCCACTGTCGCCAATCCCGCGCGGCATTCACGTCTTGAAATAACCCGGAATCCGTGTAGCTACCGCCCATCGCTACAACCCCTTTCTCCTATCCGGATGAGTCTTCTGCTTCCAGTTGAAAGAAATATATGCCGCTCCCTTATTTCTCAATACCGATCTCGTCGAATCCCGTTGCTGCCTGCTGGCGGTGGATTCGTGCCCTGCCTTTGTCTCCGAAGATGGACGCCAATAATGTCCCCATGCGCAATGCAAGCAGCGCAAGTGGAAATAGAAATGGACGTACATCACCGACACATCCGCCAAGACTTCATCCATCGTCGTACGGCAGAGCATGTGCAAACTGCTCTAGGGCAAAGACAAAATGCTTTTTTCGAAACAACGAAGGAGGCTCTGGAAGTTGCGAAAGGTATGTTGCCTGCGAATGTCTCGCAGTGTATGCATATTATAGGATTATCATCCTTTAACTACGAGGGGAAGCATGATGCTCAGACACATTTATAGATGCCACAACTTGAAACGAGATTGCATACCGTCCATATCGACGAGGCGAAGGGGCCGGAAGATAGGATCTTCTGCTGCTACTGCGGCAACATCGCAGCTCCAGCTGGAGAAGAAGATTGATAGCATCTTTGCCATGCTGCACAAACAGTCGGAGCAGACGTCAGTGTCAACGACAGCAAACGAAAACCCTCCTGCGCCTCCAATAAGACCAACACCTGCCAACTACCAGACTCCTCCGGGGCTCCCTTCTAGTGATCATGTAGGAGGAGGAATAGGCCAAGCATCGGATGCCACAGCAGCAACATCGCCATCGGGGACCAGAACGAACACCACTACAACAGCGGCTAGTGCGACCGCCGTCCCAAACGCTGCTCCAACTTCAGGAAGGATCGGTAGTGGGCATTGTCTCATCTCCAGCTACAGCATCCCCCTCGTCACAGCAAATGCCCGACTTTCGACATTCCGCGGCGAAATGCTCCATTACCTTCCCTTCGTCTACATACCTACCTCAACATCCGCCGCACTACTCAGGGAATCACGGCCCTTCCTATGGTTCGTCATCATGACTCTCACCTGTCCCGAATATACCCAGCAGCTCCGGATGAGCGAGGATACAGAGCGGTATCTCGCAGAGCACATCGTGGTTCGGCACGAGCGTAACATTGATTTGCTACTAGGAACGCTGTGCTATGTAGGCTGGGGTCATTATCACAAGCAGGATCGTCCTTACCTGGTTGTCGCCATGTCCCTGGCGCACACCCTGGTGTACGATTTGGGCCTTCACAAGGCAAATAACCATGGGAGCCAAGTCACATCTACGGTAAACTGCTGGAAGCAATATGATATCCCCATGCCGCCTATTGTCTTGGGCCAAAAGAGTAATCCCATGGAGCTGACGATGGAGGAACGAAGGGCGCTGCTGGCGTGTTATTATGTTAGTAATACGTAAGTCCTTGCCCATTCCATGGCTGTGTCGACTTAACGAACTTAATACTAGACACAACCGGAATAGTGTCACCATGGCCCTCAAACGCAACGAATCCATAAGCTGGACATCCAACATGGAGTACTCCCTCAAAGTTCTCATCGACGAAGCAGAACACCCTGGCGACCACGTCCTGGCCGCTATGGTCAAGATCCAATGCATAGCCGACCAGGTCTCAAAGTCGGGTTCCTGGCAAATACTAGGAGTGGGAGCTAACGCCTCCAGTTCTGTTCGTGGAGCCGACTCTGCGGCTTTCTTCTACTCGGCCATGAGAGCAAAGTTGAATGATGTCAAGAACGACATATCGGAGGAGTCTTTGCGGCATCGTGAGTTACTATAAAATACATTGTACCATATCGTGCCACTATTCGGTTTCATAGGATGAAAAGAAAAAGGGGCGGATATCATTGACGGATGGACGAGCCTATATGCTAACCTCAGAGTCCCATAAGCACAGCATCGATAGCAGGTTCCCTACTCCTAACGGACATATTCATACACGAAGTAACGCTCGCGCAAACAGCCCCTCCACCTGCGCCACAGCCGTCCTCCTGCCACCCACTATCCCAACCCATTTCCTCCTTCCACACTGCTCAGACCCAATCCAACCCTCCTGCTTCCCAACCCCAAGCCCGCCCGCCCCTGTCACTCTCGCACCAACCCCCCGACCTCTCCATATTCCGCCTCACCACCCTCTCCAACTCCCTGACCGTCGTCCTCGAATGGATCGACTCGTTCTTCTTCCCCACGATCCAGCCGTCTTCTTACCTTTACTTGCCGCTCGGCATATGGTTGGAGATGGCGCACGTCCTAGCGTTCGTTTTTAGAAACGCCATGGACGCGTCGTTCGGCAGCGGGAACAAAGAGGCTGTTAGAACGAGAGTCGATTTGCTGGGCACGTGCGACAGGCTGATGGAGCGGGTTGAACGGGCCGAGAGGGAGGCGGTTCAGAGGTGGGAGGAAGGCGACGAGGACGGACTGGGCGGGACTGGCGACGAGCATGGGACGGCGGGAGATGCCGGAGGAGGGGATGGCTATGCAAGCGCAAGCGGGAATGGGCATGGGCGCGGCAGGGGGGAGAGGAAAGGCAGCTCGGCTGCGCAAGCACTGTTCAGCAAAACTGCGAGGCTGGTAAGGGCCATACGCATTGGTTGGGCCATGGAGATTGAGCCCAAGGACACCACGACGGGCCAGACGATGACGGCGATGATGACGGGACAGCAGCAGATGGGAATGGGGATGACACAGGGCATGTCGGTTGGAGGACCAGGGGATCTAGGAGATATCAATCCTTCAGGGGTTGTGAATGGGCTGACAGGAGGACGAGCTGGAGGAATCGGAGGAGCGGGACAATCGCAGCAAGCACCCGAAATCCCGGCCAACATGCAATGGAATAACGCCAACCAACAAGGGATGGCGATGATGCCGTCGTTATTCGAAGATGGTTGGCTGTCGGATTTGGTCTTTAACACATCTTGGCAATAGGGACGGGAAGGCATTCCGCTACTAATGAATATCAGAAAATTATTCAAGTATCGCCAGACCACGAACATTGTTCCATAGAAGGAGAGGCACTCAGGACGGACTTTGTGTGTAACTGTGTATGGATGGGATTCTACCCACTCATTGGACCATTTTTTTCCTTCTGGAATAGTAGTCACACAACCAGTGCCGTAGCTTAGCTGCTGTACCTACTCCGATTTCCATGTACATATATATGTACATACATAATACATGCCCCCTCGTCTGCCATGTACTTTAGCTTTTGAGCGACGACAGCTTCCAGTTTTCCACCGCCCACCATATCCGAGCAATTATCAATCTCTGTCATTGACGAATATCAGACGCACGAGATGTCGGAAGAAGTGAACCAGAGTGCATATACTAGATAAGCACTACAAGTATTTCCTCACTATCCCAAGCACTCACTCACACACCTACGGTCCTCGATGGCGGCGGGTCTAGGCGCCCTGCTGCCCCGCCCGCAGCGGAGACGCTTTATGTCCTCAACGGAGCAATAATAGCAGGAGCATACCTACATACATCTATCTACATGATCGCCCACATCAATAATAGCTAGAAGGAGGTTACGGTGATGTTTCCTTAGCGTGCTGAAAAATATCCAAAACTAGAGGAGTAGTCATACACACCCACCGAAGCATATACACAACGCCTATGAGATAATGACAGATGGACTCCTACTCATAACCCTGACCATGCTCTTGGAAATGATACGACCGGGAAGTTATACTTACCAATAATGGTGATGAAGGTAACGAAAGGAAATAATATGTCCCGAATATATAAAGACAGGCGTAACCGCGCCGGCTTGAGCATAACCATTTGCCCGGTTAGCGAGTTTATAAAAAAAGAAATTAGCTACCGCATATACAATGACCGTCCAGATAGATAATTTAGCACCTGTTGCATACACTGTGCTACAAGTTCTGTAATAAAAGACAGTAAAATGATGATAAAAAGACAACCATTGATGCTCCGAGTTGATGCATGCACCTGCTGCATATGTACCTGTCCCATGATGCCATCCCAAAAGCTGTAACGAAAGCGACAGCATCATACCCGCCATCCTCTCATGCCGCCATACACCATTCCGAGTCCTCTTCATGAGAGTCGCGTTTCATCATTTCCTCGTTAGCACATGATGCGCTAGAAAGCCCAAGCTCCCTATAGAAAGTGCGAAACTCTCGCCCTACATCACCGCAGTTCTATCGCCGGGAAAAATCTTGGGCCTGAAAACCCCTTCACAACTACCGCCTTGATATCGATGTTGCTTGAGGCATCGTGTGTAGGATTCCAAATCTTGAGCAGCAAGTATCGCGCCGATACAGGTGGGTCGAACTTGATGGTGCACCTATTCTTGTCCTTATCGATGCTAAACTTGGCAAGTGGCTGCAAGAGCGCCCCACCCACGGCCCTCACTGCTTCCTGCAAGGCTTGCTGGTGTTCCTCGGCCGCCTCCGCAAAGCTAGACGATTCACCGCCACTGACACCACCACTTTCTTGGCGCCGTAACCTCTCCCGCCGCCTCCATCGCGCGATATCTTCGAAACTGCCGTAGCTGAAAGGGTTTCTGGGATCGTCGCTATCGCTCTCGAAGGGCAGAGAACCGATCCTATTGGGGGCTCTTCTGTTCCGCATCCGTCCCATCCCGGCCTCCTCATCATCGTCGCCGCACTCCGTGGTGACATTAAATTCCGAGCCCTCGAGATTGAACTCATCCGGAATCTGCGCTTCCCTTTCTCCTTCACGTGGTAGTCTCAGTTCGTTTTCATCATCGTTTTCCTCGTCATCCAGGCCAAGTCCCTCGCTTAGAGTGTACGGTCGACGTCGGTGGTGCATGTATCGCTGGTCTGATTCGCTTCCCATCAAGATTGAAGAAAAGTTGGCCTCGGTAAGTGGGTGATAACTGCTTGGAAGTCCCCGAGCTCGTTCGTTTTGAGGTGGTTGGCGTTCTCGAGAGTCGTCTCGAGTCGACGTCTTGTATTGAATTTGGTATTTTGCTGTCCGGCTCAAAATGTCGTCATTCGCCATAGAGACAAATACAAAACCGTTCCGGACTCTGAAAGAACATAGTCAGCATGTGATCACTCTAAAACACTCACCCAATGTTTTAGGCATGAGGGAATAGAGAAAAAACTTACGGTGCATCAAAATCTGTCCCAGGTGCCTTGATAACAAGTTCCTTCAATGTGAAAACAGACGAGCCCTGGTGCCGTAGGAGGATGTTGCAACGGTTGCCCTTGGTGCAGTAAACTGACTTGTCGTCCTTGAGTATGTTCTCGGCGGCGTACACATGCTCTCCCTCGTACATTCCGCCGTCGCAACTGACGAGTTCCATCTTGAGTTCACCAGGCTCTACCTGGCCATAGTATCCATAGCGGAAGCCCTCATTGCTTGTCTGGGCTTCGTTGTCCAGCTTGCGTCGTTTGATACTCCTGTAGTCGTTGTGGTAGTCTTCTGGGGCCGGAGGTGATATTATCGCCGGGTTTATTGTGCTCGGGTTGAGGTCGTTCGTGTAACTGTACTCGTTGAGAGAGAGACCAAGTGGCAGTGGGAGGGAGAGGTCGTAGATGTCTGTGCGGTATCGGGTTCGGTCACGGTCTCTGTCCTGGTCAAGGCTCTGGCTGCGGTTGGAGTCGCTCCGGATAAAAGAGGAGATGTTTGAGAAGGCAGAGCGAAGACGAAACGAGGAATGGTTCTCGAGCCGGTCCCTGTTGGATAGGTTGGAGGACCTTCGGGAGTCGGACCCAGAGAAGCGAAGTGGGGGAAGTGAGGGGGGCTCGAATCGGGGTTCTCTGGGGTCTTGGCCAGCGGAAGTGTTGGAGCGCCTGCTGTTGGGGTTGTTGTTTCCAGACATAGTAGTGTCGCTGCTGGCGCCGAGGTGGTTGGCGATGGCTCCAAAACGAACAGCCCGAGACAAGGGGATGTATGGTTGGTGGCGTAAGGGGTTAAAGGAAGAGTCGGTATTGTTGTTGTTGGTTGGTGGAATAGTATTTGCGTTGCTGTCTGCTGCCGAAGTGTTTGGAGGGGATGAGCGACGGGTGGATTCGGCTACGCGGTCTACTCCGCGATGATATCTCTCGATTGCTCGGTACAGCTCGCCAGATGGACTGACTGGGTGGTTGAGCGGTTGGTCATCGAGGATAGACCGCACAATGTCGAGGGCCCTCGAAAAGTGATTGGGACTATAGCGCGGACGCTGACTTGGATTGTTGTTTTCAGACTACGGGTGGGAGTTGTCAAGAGTTAGGTGACATGGGCATGAAGGCAATCAGGAGGAGGGACTTGAGAGGCGGAGGTGTATTGGACTGCATGGGCAAATGGTTGGGGTTGCCTGGGGAGGCGGCTTTCTTTTTTTTTTTTGGCGACGCAAATCGAAAAGTGAGTCGAGAAAGTGAATGACGGGGCCTGTCTTTGCTGGGAATGCCTGCCTCTGCCTTGGCTGGAGGAGGTTGCTTCTGGTTTACTTGCTCGATCGGGTGCTAGTACTACTGCTACCGCGATGCACAAACTGGTTTAGGCGGGGTGTCGTCGGAGGGAGACTCCTCCCAACCGAATACATTTGACCAACGGACCGTGTCGAAACAGTTGTAATTAATCCCCTCTCTTTCTCCACCGGTTTGGCAAGATCCGACTGAAAAGTTCAAGGTCCAATCTCTCGCAGCTGTCTCGATCGGCCATGAGAAAATGATCAAATCAAATCAAATAAATAAATAATCAACTGACCATGAAAGGCTACAGAGCCTCTTTCCACACGAGGAACACCGTCACGACAAGACTGCTAGGGATGGCCTGAGGTATGTTTGGGTGTGGCACAGAAAACACAGCAAAGCAGGGTGCAGCAAGGGACTTGTCGCAACCAGGGCGGGCCTGTTAGGGACGGGTTCGAGCTTCCGTGGTTCTGTGGGGAATGGTATGGTGGTTTATTTTGAGGACGAGCTAGATGGTAGCAAAGAGTTGGGTGATGAGGGGGAAATCTCACAAGAGAAAGAAACGAGGGATTGGGAACAGGGGAGATGGTGTGGATGATGGATGGTGAATAACAACCATCCTCTTCGAGGGAAAAGTCCGAGCTGGCGCCCGCTGCAATAAATCTCATGCCACACATACACGAAGAAACTTCCATTCCCAGTATTGACGGGTCGAAAGAGACCGCCTTGCACTGCTTCTAGGTAAGGGCAGCCGTCCAACAGCTGTAACCAACAAAGCTTTCTCATCCAGGTGGGCAAAAGGTGGCTTTCCTGCAAGGCTGGCGTTGGGGATGCTGCAAATTGGTGGGGTGCGGGATCAATTGTTAAGAAGGAACCCCGTCCTCCCAGCCTTCCTTCGGACTGCTTTCAGTACTCATTTAACAGACTTCCTTTGGCCCTCCAGCCATCGGCGCGGCGTGTGACAAGTTCCCATCCAAACCACCAGGCTTCGACGACAAACATCTGCGACGAGACTGCCCAAGATAACTATCTAGACAGCTAGTTAAACTGAGAAGAAACTACACTGTTGTTTAGCCGTCTCTTTTTTCCCAATTTTCTGGTGTTATGCATGAAAGCCTGAATCAGTCGGCAAGTCGCGTGCATCTGAGGAAATAAGGAAGGGACCACTCTGGGCCGGCTGCGAACCTCTCCGGAGAAGGTGTCACCCAAAGTTCCTTCCTACAAACGGAAATATCCACTTCGTCGCGCCTTCACCCGGAGATCAATACTTGTTCAAGCCGCCAGGAAGTCTTTTCCTCCTAGTCAACGCTCATGAGTTAACCCACAAACTCACGCAAGAAGCCTTTGCTGACGTCCATCTCTCATCCTGGCCGGCGCAACACCTACATATCTCATCAACTTGCATCAGCTCACTTCCCATCCCACAATCACAATGGCATCCGGCTCAAATACCAACGGCCTTGCTGCCCCAGACGCAGCTCAGCCCCAGAATGGAGACTCCTCACACATCAGCGCAGGTAAGGAAGAGCAGGTTGGGCGAGCGAGCCTCACATCATTAAACGAGAGCCGCTATCGTCAGCCTCGTCTCACCTTTCAGTTCTCACCCCAAACCCATACCCAAACCTATATCCACATACAGAAGACAAAATGAACAAATAGCTAATTAACCCCACAGATGAAATCGCGCTCTACGACCGACAAATCCGTCTCTGGGGGATGAAAGCCCAATCCAAAATCCGCTCCGCCAACGTCCTCCTAATCCAAATGCGCAGTCTCGCCAACGAAGTCGCCAAAAATCTCGTCCTGGCAGGAATAGGCAAACTAACCATAATCGACCACGCCCCTGTCACGCCCCTCGACCGGGGGTCTCAATTCTTTCTTCCCCCCTCGGATGACATCCTGGGGACCAACCGCGCGGAAGCCTGCCTCCCCAACCTTCAAAAGCTAAACCCTCGCGTCTCCATCACGGTAGACACCTCAGACGTCCGCTCCAAGGGGCCCTCGTTCTTCTCCCCCTTCGACATCGTCGTCGCGACGGACATCTGGGACCCCAGGACTCTCACCATTATCAACACCGCCACGCGCTCGAAAGGAACGCCCTTCTACTGTTCCGGCGTGCACGGCATGTACGGCTACATATTCGCCGACCTCGTCGAGCACTCCTTCGTGGTCGAGCGCGAATCCAGCAACAAGGCCGTCCTCCCCGGAAGAAAAGAATCCCGCACCTGCACCGTGGTATCCGTCCAGCGCAAGAAGGACACTTCCTTGTCTTCATCCACTTCAGCACCAGAATCCGACGGCACAACCGCAGGAAACAACTCAAATCTCTCCAAAAACATCGAACTAGTAACCTTCCACGAGTTATACAGCACATTCCTCCTCTCCGATGCTGCCAAACTTCCCCCAGAAATAACATCCCGCCGAAACCGCCTCCGTTCCGTCTCTCCCGCCCTCCCCTGCCTGCGCGCCCTTTTCGAGTTCGCAGAACTAAACGACGGAGCCCTCCCGGACAAATCGTCCCGCCAAGACATTGAATCATTCATCCGCCTCTCGACGCGGAAGAAACAAGCTCTTGGTCTTCCGCAAGAGATGACTTCGGACTTTCTCCGAAACTTCCTCCAGGGGGTGGGAACGGAAGTCTCACCCGTCTCGGCAATCCTAGGCGGTCAATTGGCGCAGGACGTCATCAACGTGCTGGGCGGGACGCAACAGCCTATCCAAAACATGCTGGTCTACGACGGCAACAAGATGGAAGCACCCGTGTATTCTCTTCATCCCGAGGGAGAACTGGGCAAGGATCTGCTCACCTGGGCAAACAACGGTATCCCCGTCGAGGCAGCGGTTGCTGCCGTCACCGCGAACGGCGGAAGCGCTTCCTCCGTCGTGGTTCCCGTTTCTGTTTCTGGGACGAGCGGCGTTCCTCCTCCTGCTGGTTCTGCGACTCGGCATGATTTTCAGGCTTCTCAGGTTCTACCTGCCGTGGGAGGAGGACAGCCGGGCCCGGGACTGGAACTGGATTCGATGATAGACGCGGGTGCGAACGATGCCGCGGCGACGAACGATGTCGGTAGCTCGAGGAAGAGGAGGAGGTTGTCGTGAAAGGTCCAAGACAGAGAGAGAGACTGGAGAACGGGGGGGGTTGGTGGTGGTGGTGGTGGTGGTAAGCAAAAATGAAATACCTACCACCACCCACCCAGTCAGCAAGTTGCGCAGGCATCATCAGCAGGTTTGTTACCTATCGAGAGTGGTTTTGTGGTTTATGGTGGTGTATTTCGGTGCCTCATTTCAGCGCCCATTTTGATACATACATGCACGTACAAAATAAATGCTCTCTGGATTTCGGACGGATGGATGGTTTGAAAAGAAAAGAGTTTTCGATTCATGATTTTTAGTCCAGTTGGCGTAGCTACGGTAGATACCAGGAATACATAACAACACACATGACGTCTTGTCATTTAAACAACTTTAAGGTCGTGTACGTCTGATCATATCACAAAACATCGTGCAAGAGGAGAGCAAATGCTGAGTTTTTGGCCATTTTTTCTTCATATATTGAGATTTATTCTAGACATGCTTACCAACAGGTAGCCGCAATGAACGATACACATGTATTCCCATCCCTATCAAATGCCAGTCTGATCAATGTGTATGTAGGTCTCGAGGCCTACACTAGATGATGCCCATACTCAGTGCGGAGTACTTGATAATACAAATTTGTATCTCAGGAGGCTTGCGGGCAAAACCACCTTGCTACTAGGGAATCCTCCAGGAGGCGGAGGGGAAAACAGAACACAATAAAGAAAATAGGGAGATATATCCCGAACTCCTATTTCTGGAGCGCATCCTAGTTAAATGTAGTAGTGGAGAACATGGATACGATAATAGTTAGGCTGTCGCCCTCCATACCATCGCCTCTATTAGTGGCATTCTAAGCCCACCACTCACCCGAGAGCCAGCGGTTGAAGAAGTCAGAGCTGGCCTCAGGCTGGTCCATGGGGGTCATGTGGCCGGCTTGGAAGATGCGGAGGAAAGTGAAGTTTCCGCTGCTCTTGATCATGCCGTACTCGTGCTTATCGTCACCAGCAATGTAGAGACCTTCTTTGTCGGCGCGATTGAAGTCCTTCTGGCCGGGCCACTCAAGAGCCTCAGTCCAGGCCTGGTTTCCGAGCCAGTTGCAGATGAAATCGGCATCACCAGCGTAGATGAGAACAGGGATCTCCTCGAGAAGGCTAGGCACAAGCCGGTGGAAGGGCTGCATCCAGTCGCCCTGGAAGAGGAAATTGCGGTTGATGTCCATGTTGCAGCTCTCGTAGCTCTCGACCTCGGCACCAAGGGCCTCCATTACCTTCTTATCGTTAAGATACTCGCTGATCCAGCCGAGGTCTGGATAGCATAGGTTGCTGCTATCCTCGCAAGGTCCACGGATGTCATAGACATTGCGCCCAGAGCGTTGGTACGGGCCCATGAAAGCATTGTTGCAGTAGATGGAGGCGGGGACGCAAGACCAGAGAGAGCCGGAATCGTAGCAAGACTGGATCATGCTCTGGCAACGAGGGAGCGCATTATCCATCGACTTGCACTCACCCTCATCGAGGACTGCAGGGTAGCCACCTTCGCCGCAAGCCATAGGGCGGTAGTAGGCATACTGGGTGTACTCATCGGTAAGACCGTTTCCGATCATGACCGACTGGAGGTTGATGTTGCGGTCCTTGTGGCTGAGAATCTCAGATGCGAAGACAGGGATGTAGTGGCCACCGTACGACTCGCCAGCAATGTGAAAGGGTTGTTTGGTGTACTCGGGGAACTGCTCGAAGAAGAGAGTTAGGAGAGCATAGACGTCCTTGCCGGCGGCAACCGTGTTTGAAACGGGGCTGCTGGAGTAAGAGTAGCCGACGTTGACGGGTTGATCGAGGAAGATGACGGAAGCATTATTATTCCAGCTGTAGGGGTTGTTGATGGTCTTGATCTTCTTATTGACCGAGCTGGGGCCGAGCTCCATGAAGAGACCGGTTAGCGAAGAGCAACCGGGGCCACCGTTGAGCCAGAGGACAACGGGGTCATTTTCGGGGTCATTGCGAGACTCGAAGAACCAGTAGAAAAGATGCTTGTCTTCCTCGTCATCATCAAGATAGCCGCTGTACTGCTTGACATCGTCAATGCCCAGCTTGGATGGATCGACACTCTTGGCACGGAGGTTGTAGTTATCGAGCTTGCCGCCGACCTTGCGGTGTATCGTACCCTCGTCAGACTCAATCCACATGCCCTGCACGTCGGCGCCCTTGACGACGTAGTCCCATTCGGAATCGGGCTTGCGAATGTGTGGCTTGGGGCTGCTGAGGAAAGGTGCCTTGTCAAAGGCATTGGGAACAAGAAGGTTGATTTCGTCCCAGAGGGCCTTGGCCTCATCCGTCATTCCGGCGAGAAAGTCTTGGAATTCGGCAAACGGCTTCTGCCAACTGCTGGCGGCATCCTTAGCGGTGCCGATAGGGTCGCTGAGAACCTTTTGGTTGGCAGACGCCACGGTCGCAGCACCCAGAAGGGCGGCAGATGTGCTCAACCTCATCGCGACGAGTCTTACGGATGGTGCGGAGAGATAAGACCCCGAATAAGAATGACGTAGGTCAAGCGGGAAACCTATATTAGGCGCCCGCAAAGATAAATGAAGGGTGGGGAATAGATGTGCTTTATGACGATGGGATATGGGATAGGGTTCTTTCGTACAAGAGGAGTTGATGAAAGAGGGAAAATAGGAAAGAAGAGGAAAAGAGAGGATGGGCGGGATGAGGCCCACCGATAGCGGGAAAGGGAGAGTACTTGAGGGTGGTCGGGTTTGGGGGCGCGCGAAGGGACCTACAGTAGCTCAGATAGCTTTGGGGCTTGGTCAGCTCCTAGTGAAGGAGGCGAAAACAGGTGCGTTGGCAAGCTGGCAGCCTGCTACAGGTGGTAACTTTGTCCAGATCGCCGAACGGAAGGCGCAATACCACAGTAAAGAACGAATACTCTGAAACAGCACCAACATTAGGTGTTCGATAGCACCGTAAAGCAGGGGCAGCTGTCCACTAGCCAACGGAAGGCTGAGCTCAACGCGGGGATTCGAACACGCTTGCCTCCTGCTGCTCGGTTGACCCCCCTGCCCGTTTAGCTCCTCTTGGCCAATCATCTACCTCGTCCGAGCTCCACACCTTCCTGGTCTCGTCGCCATGCTATCGCTGTTGCGGTGCTTATGAGCTGTCTTATCTGCCAAAGAAGCAAAGACCCTGATGGTTTTCCCATGCAGGTCCGCCCCGCATTGCATGCTGTGTGCTATCATGCACAAATCAACTTGTCAATGATCAGAGTCGATATTCTACTTGCCTATAGGCTGTCGACCGTACGTGCTCCCCATCAGGCACCAGCGAAATGCACCGCAGCTCTCATCATCAACCATCCTTCCCAACTTTCAATTCTGCTGTGCCGAAGATACGCAGCACACAGAATAGGAAAGTTTCCATTCCGGGATCCGGGAGTCCCAAACGCAAAGGCCTGTGACGCTGTTCCGTGTCTCAGCCTGAGGATGAGAAACATCGCCGGGATTCTGAGCACTGGTTCGTTGCACGTGCCTCATTCTGGTAGGACCCGAACGGTTACATTTCAAAGACCCAAGTGAATATTGACGACGACCATGACTCAATGGCGATCATCCTGTAGTACGCGAGAGTATACACATGGGCTTTAAAGGTACTGTAATGGGATTTGGTGGCGCTTAGGAAAATGTTTGAATGGTCGATCGCGGAGCGTGGAGTGCACGGTAAAATAAAACCTCTGAAGATTTGGTAAGCAGTCTCTGAACATTTGCCGGATCCAGGTCTCTGCTAGACTTTAAAGGGGACTGGAACTGAGATGAAGTACGGCAATGGATAGATGCATACATCAATGGTTTAATGCCATCCCCATTTATGACTTACACTGAATTGCGCCTCGACTACGGACTTATGGTAGTGAAGCAACTCCAATTTGCATTCTAACAGCGCCGACACTAACTAGTTACCTCTCACGACTACTACGAGACGAGATATTTAAATCCGTAGTTTCAAAACGCGAGAGAAGTAAAATTGTGTGATATTGTACGCCCATTATTAGTAGTATACATTTGCAACCATGCTGCCACGTACTCGAACCTTCAACATCTATCAAAACCAGATAATGACACCTCGAACACCTCCTACGAGTGTTTTCGCATCACCATCCCTAATGTTATGTAGAAGATAGATTTGTCCCGTATCCATGCATGCATACGCTGTGCTGAATATCGTTTGTAAGTACTTTGCAGGTACTAAACCCAAGGACAATCAATCGTAGCTCAGAGTCACAATAACGACGGTAATATGTTGATGGCGATTCTTTGCCGAGTTCGGTAAATTTATACGTTTTCATCCCCATCCCACTCGGGCAAGAATTATCACCTGAACGTGATGTGATAGTATCTCGTGCTTCCCTCTCCCTGCCTTCTACCTATTCATCCTTACCCTCGCCAGCTTATCCGCCAGCTCTTTTGCTTGCAGGACATCAGGACTAGGACCATACCCATTATCTTTGTCCACCCATGCTGGCGCTCTTAATCTTGGTCTGCCTCTTTCATGCTCGCCCTCACGCACCCAAAAGTTGTCCCTCTCATCTCTGACTCTATCACTGCAGCTCGGGCTCCTCGACCTAGGACTTATGCCTCCCCAGTCATTTCTCTTCGATTTCCCGATCGCCCAGCTTCTGCTCCTTCGTGCACTAGCGCTAGGCCAGCTGAACTCTCCAAACAAGACCTCCCAATGACGGCTCTGCAGCGTCTTGCGCACGTGAGGCGGATCGTCCTCATGACAGTCTGTCGCTAACTTGACCTGAGGCGGTTCCGGAGATGGACGATGCTCGAAGGGGTCGTACGGTTTCCCAGGGTGTGGTCCCGCCATGAACTCGCTTTGCGCTGCATATAGGAAGGGTGCTACATTTGTAGGCTGGTGATATGTCAAAGGCCGCTGCGCTTTAGGTTCGGCTATAACCACTGGTGCTGAAGTTATTGTCGGTGCTCCAAGTGCGGACTTCGTGTGCTTATGCCCTCGCCAGCTTGGACCCCTAGAGCTGGTGGCAGGTCTTTGCAGTTGTTGAGGAAGGGGTGGGAGTGGATCCGGTACAGTGTTGTGCTGAGATGCAGGCCTTAACATGCTACTCGTGGCAGGAGGAAGTGGGAAGGAAGATAGTGTATTTGACTGCGATACAGAGTGTTTGTGACGGAGCATCCGCTTTGGGAAGGTGGAAAGCCTGCTTGCTAGGCGCGAGGCGCCCCCACCAGCTTTAGGAGACGTCATGGTGTTCTCTAGGGATAGGTCGTCGGTGCTGTTCCGGCGGGATGATGATTGTGAGTTGGGACTCGACTTGGCGTACGCGGTTGTAGTAACGGTATTTGGGGATGAGAGCGGATCTGTCAGTACGGTCGAATTGGTGTTGATACTCGCCGGCGTGTGTGGTGGAGAGGTGCCGAGTGGCAGCTGCGAGTGGCAGCTGTTCTGGGTAGGCGTTTGACCGGTGTTTATGTGAAGCATTGTTGATATGCGGTCTCTTAAAGGCATTGTTTCAATGGGTATATCTCACTGTAAAGAAGGATGGGTGACAGGGATCGACAATTGTTGGTATATTGTATGAAATTCGGTGGCCCCAGGCCTCTTAAGCAACATATAGTATGACGCGAACTGGAGCTGTCGTAGGCGCCGCTGATCTGGTTGCCGGGATGTGCAGTGCCGTGGAATAAGAAAAGAACTCTTTGATCATCCCTCTAGCTGGGCCAGGCGGAACGAGGGACAAGACACAGGACTAGAGATGTTGGATGAGGGAATAAATGAGGAGCTGTCCTAAGGCATGCAAACGAGAATGTTCTCCATCTGTGGCCGACTGTTGACGTATCATGGAAACGCTCCCTCACGATGCTGGACTCCGAGTTTCGACATATCTTACCCCTGGAAGAAGTAGAGGAGAGGTAGGGAGGACGAGGAAAGGTTAGGAAAGAGGGAGCACTGGCCATTATCCATTTTCGGGACCTGGCGGAGAGGGGGAGCTAACATGACTGTCGCTAGCCACTAGACTTGTTTAGACGAATATGGGTTCTGTTCAGCCTCGATCGAGTCAAGTGGACGAAAATATGCCAGCAACAAGTTGGGAGTGCGTTGAGTGGCAAAAGATGCATCTCTAGGCCATCGACAGCGCGGGGATGGCTGCACGACGTCATTCGCTAGCTCCGAACTGATCAGCCATGGCCCCGTTCCGGCCGGTCGGGACTTCCGGAGTGCACCGGCCGATCACCCGTAGGCCCACTACTACTAGTAGTACTGGAGAGGTAAATTTAACTAACAATATGGATGCGTTTTACTACTTTCTACTCCGTATAGATCAGTAAACCTTTTTTTTTTTTGGTTCTGGGTTTAATCCGGGATCAAAAAGTGAGTTGCCGATAGTAACTCCGATGAAGAATGCAGCTTGGAGGGTTTGCAGATTCTAGTTAGTTCCGTTGATGCACCCTACCCAATTCTCCCATCTCCGATATGCAAGCTGCATCGCAGTCCCCGATCACAGTCTTTTGCCGCTCGGTACGAGGATTATTGTTTGGGTGGTGTGTGGCCTTGGAGGTTGGAGGTCGATCGAGATGGCTGATGGTGTACTAATTGGACGCATGTGACTGTGGTCATCTTGCAGAGCTGTAGTGATTGTATGGATGTCCCCTCATGTTCGTTGTTATGATCGTCGTTTATTCGCAGCAGATTAATTTGTGGGATGAATGAGGGTGCTTGCTTAACATTATGCTGCAAGATGCACGTGGTGCTATTAGCCAGAGATGAGAAGATGTCCGCGGTCAGAAATCGGAGTATGAATTCTCCTGCATATTATTCGAGTCAATGAATGTCGTGCTCCAGAGTCTAGAACCATGTTAGCACAAAACATCGTTGCGGCAGAGGAACAATCGGCTTTGTTAGTTTCAGCACCGCTCCTCATGCAGAAAGGACGCAGGAGACCGATGGTTGGAACTGCAGCTTGCTAGCTGCCCTTGACTAACCCTCTATCCCCACTCCGCTCCCATGTTTCGCCCCAAGCGAGGATATCTACATAGTTAGCCAACGCTTCATCAAGAGAGCCCGCACCGGTAATCGTTACGAAGCGGGCTGGGTCTCCACGGCCCCGGAGTTGTCAGAATGTGCAGGCAACGAGAACTCAACAATCGTCGGCATTGACACCTGTCCACCATTTTCGGTCGCCCAGCCCTCCTTCTTCGCACGCTTCCAAAGACGAAGAAGCGCCCGTTAAAGTAGACTTTGCAAAATTCGAGCAATAGCCGGTTGAGAACGATGTTCTCAAAAGAGTAACTGAGAATGGTGTAACATCTTTCTAGGTACAATTTACCTAGGACCCTTGCAAGAAGCATAGCTGCGGGAGGCAGAGCTTACCGAAGCGAGGCCGAATACCGAGGAATATATTTACTGTCGATAAGGACGAGCTTATTATTAAGCTAAAGGAGGAGAGACTAAATTGGCAGGAACTCTACCAGGGATTCACACAGGCCTTCCTAAGCTAGACGTTGGGTACTCTATAGGTGTATTATAACACGAAACTAAAGAACCGTGGCTCGGGGACGATCGGCGGACGGGGCGTATTAGACTGAGAAAGTTTCTTCCTACAGTTTTTATCAACCTCATATTAATGCTATAGCATAGGAAGCAAACATACGGCAGAGTAAAAAGGAGGAAAGAGGAGAAATAAATATATTTGCTCCGATAACATATGAAGAAATTAGCAAGCAAATAACCATGATATAATGAGTGTTTATGCTAATTACTATAGTAGATCAATCGACTATTATCCGCGGACAGACCGCGGGCACCAGCGCCGGCCGCGGCGGCTCCGCCAGCACCGAAGTCGATCATTATGGCCCGCCCCGCTCCGCACGTCTATGTGCACTTTTTTTTTTTTTTTCATTGAGTGTATGCAGCCTTGAGGCTATGACACTACTAGCTAATAAAGCCCGCTAGCCGGGCTGGAATCAGTACAAAAAACAGTATGAAATACCGTACGGGGCAGTGGGTTTAGAATTGTATTTTTGGTTAAGCCAGCAGTTTTTAGTCCAGGGGTCAAACATCAGAAACACATAGGAAAATAACCCCTTGCTAACTGATACTAGGACTATTCTTCATATATTTCTCTCCTGCAGCAGAAGTACCACCACCCCTAAAATCATGTACCTGTGGTAGTGCAGGTGGCCCGAGCGGAGTGGGGATAGAGGGGTCAGTTAAGGACAGCCGAATACGCCTCTTTTGTCGCTGTATTGGGCTCTGTTGGTCTGGCTTTGCGAATCCTGCAACGTCCATATCACACGCTGAAACTGGCCGCGACCATACCGTCTAACCGCGGGACTATCAATATTAGATGCTCTCTGCCAGAATGGAGTCTTTAGTGTCTAGTAACTTACGTTTGAGAATATCTCTATAACCCTAGTAAAAGCATCGCCTAATAATGAAGTGTTATTGCGCCGGTCTCCGATGATGTTGACACCGATCGAACCGCGCGGCAAAGGAAAAACCCCTACTGCAGGATTGATGGCCAAATGTAGAAGTGGTTAGGTTAATACTAGCCGATCCAAAACCCTCATCTACAATTTCAGGTATGCCACTGAAGTGCTTCTTGCACACTGATATCTTTTGTCCCTGAATATATTAATATGCTGGCTTTTCAACACAGTAGTCAGATGGACCAGACCAAGAATACCCTTGCCTCCAGTCATACTACTCACATATCAATAAGTCTGATCCACCCATCAATAGGTATTGGCCAAACCATACTAAAGCAAAGAAATTCATTGTGCTAACATAGTCCAAGGACTGTTTTCATTAACTCCTGTCCACGACTCACGAACACACCTGATCGAGCCAGAATGCCTATCCGCAAACGGCAGAAACGTGCAAGCAATATTTCCGAGAGTACATTTGCGGCCGCGAGAGAAACGAAGAGTTTAAGCAATGCGAGGCACGTCTGGGCACGAATGTGAAGTGCAGTCCCGTCACGAAGGTCCGTACTGGTCTATCAACTCATATATGCTCGGCACATATGGTGAAGCCAGACACAGACGAAATGCACCGCTAGGCGGAGTAAACTATTAGGAATCATTGGTTCACGTATGGTCACCGGCTACTTAGTAAAAGAGAAATTGGCAGTTTTTTGGGATGCCAGGATTAAAATGAACGGTTTTATATCGGATTTTGTTATGGCGATGTATGATTGGCTTCCCTATGTACTAAACTTAAAATTACAAGACGACCGAAAAGATTCCAGTCTTCCATTAAATTCCATTTTATTAACTTCCACCCTATTCCATATTCTGCACGAGTTCCTATGAACTTCTATCTTATGCCACAACAGATCTTTAAGCAAGCTTCTCAAATACTGTATGTCTTGGTCTATCTTCAGCGTCTCCAACTAAAATAGATCCGTGTTGGGTAATATGCCTAAGGAAACCCTTCTCGGAATACTGTTTCCGGAAGTATATTTCCTTTTCGTGGGATTCGCTGCATCCAAGGCAATAAAGCCCCCATTTAGGAGTCTTCGAGGAGGCTCAAAGTAAGGGGCGAAGACGATGGCCATAAATCGACAAGTATGATTACAATGGGGGTCACTTTTCGCGAGGATCGATGGAGTTATCCGGATTAATAGCAAAGTACCCCGATCCCACAACGTCTGTATATCACGACACAATTTCCCAGTATCGGCATATCTTCCACAAATGCTTCGAATATACGGTAGCGGTCTGAGCTCCTTCCCCGAATACCCGGTGCATATATGGTGGCCTACTTTCTACCCACAGGCAAGAACCGCTCGTTCTCGGTAAAACAGGTGTAGCACACCCGGAGGCAAGTGATAAGGTAAATGTATACGCCCAAGTCCCCGCATATAACACATTGTTAATTGCAGAGTGCTCCGTATAGGGTTCCGAAGTCGAAGTATCTAGCTTCTACACTAAAGATACAGCATAGAATACGGGGGTAGTATCGATGGATTATCTAATATTGAGGTATTAAGTATACCACTTGCATAGCTCTTCCGTTAACCCGTCGAAAATTATCTAACAAGAGAACACCGAAACGAAGAAGTACATCAGTGAGAGTTTCTAAAGGCAGAATGCTTAAGTACCCCAGAGTTTGCGTCGGTTTCGCGGCAAATCGACTATCGAGACAAAAGCGGAGAGGGATATTAATATCGCTAAGCGTATAGTCCGGTATTGAGAGTCGTTGAGGGGTCCATATCTTAACAAGCTCAGTCGTAATAGCATCTGCAGCCATGGGAGAATTGCAGGCGAACTGGGTTCTAAGACGTGCTTTGGTTTAATTTGAGTTGGGCATTCGCACACCACATGCTGTACGATTTTTCCTCCCTTTAAGCCGAGAATTTACCGAAACCTTATTCGAAAATTCGGACGTCGGCCCCTAGGGTTAGGAGCAACATCGCTGGGATGGTCTTGTGGTTTCTACGTAATGTAGCAGCAGTAATGTCTGTTGAAATCTTGCTGAGGAACGCGTCTCCACTGCAGAGGTTTTTAGTGGGGTCCTGCGGACCCTAACGCTAGCTACTGTAAGACGCCACACAGGCAGAACAGCGAAGCCTATGTAGTAGGCAGATGTAGCAGCCTACAGGCAGGACGGCGCTAGCAGCTGTCACTGCCTGCCGTCAGTTGGCACGGGCCACTCTGAAGGGTGTACTTAAGACGATGCATTCGGTAGCGTGGACTTAGACATTCACGTAGAGAGAACATGCCTTCGTAATACCTTAACAATTGCCCTGACATACACTTCATCCATCGTGTCCACCGAGACGCCCTTTAGATTCTCAACAATCAACAAGAACCAAGTCAGCACAATACCAGTCACTAGCACTGGCAGTACAGAGCCCGCGTCATGTCTACGTGGGACATTACTGCTGTGGTGCCACGGCTGGAGGGCTTGCTGACACTGCGCAGAAGACACACCACAGTCTGTTTTTTTGTTGTCACGGGCCATTCTGGGCAGAAGAAAGCATGCTACTCTTTCTAAGGACAACATTCGGGAGGCGCATTAGTCTGTAGTTGCTGACGTTTTTAATGCGAAGTGCTCGAATGGTTGGGGTAATGGTACAGCGGCTCCTCCAATTTCGTAACTTATAACGGGGTTGCCGCACTCGTAGCCTGGTGGCCCAGTCAATCATCAAAGCATTGACAGCGTAGGGCCAAGTGACTCCTATCATTGGACCTACGATGACAGTTTCCGGGGCCGCTTCACGGTTAGCGGCCGCCGATAGCCTGACATTGCGGATGGCCCTGAGAGCCGACTACTACCGCGGGAAAGCTCTCGCAAGACCGACCTATGGTGGAAGAATCACAAAATATACGGCAAAGAACCAAAACGCTCTCCGCCTAAACACTCGATCTCGACAGCCTACCCCGATACCCTCAAAAGCTCCGACACGAGGCCGTGGGCTAACCCAATCCAAACATGTGCCCGAGCTACTGTAGATAAGCCCGGCGTAGGAGTCGGAGGCTCGCAAAAAAATTGCCTGAGTTTAGCATGCTACCGGAAAGAGATGAAACACCACCACCCTCAAATGCACACAAAACGAACAGTTCGGGCCCTCGCAGCAGTAGGCAGTCGAAGCCAACAGTGATCAAGGGAGCGAAACCTCAAGGGATTTCGAAATCCAGGCAAGCAGGGACAGGCCGTCCGAAGAGATCGCTGAAAGGATCGCGAGGCTAAATCTAAATACAGACTTAAACAGAAGTGCGGTGACGAGTTGTATCGGGACGATAGGGACGTTTGCCTCGGCAATAAGTTGATATCAGTACTTGACTCGCTCGCCTCCCAACAAAGACAGGAGATCGCTCGGGCAAGTCTGCCAGAACAGGATGCCACCCTCATCATGACGATCGGCTCACACCTGTCGCCAGCATTTGCCATGATGTGGCCACCAACTTCTGCCGTAACTGCTAGTCTACGATCCCGACCCCACGACGAGAGAGTGGACAAGAGCGTCGAGAGTAATCATATCGACACAAACAAGACGATAGGTTTTATTCTAGAATATATCTACTCATATGGCAAAATTCGAATTACAAGGAAATCCCGTCGAACTACTAAAATCCGGCTGCAACGGGGTGGGGGTAAAAAAATGCATGAACAGTTTTCCTCCATTTCTGACAGCCACGTCAAAGCCGGGGGATCTTGGCGGCGAGCCTTCGATACGAGACAGACCACAGCGCGGCCGTCCACTTTCGACGAATTCACTTCCGCCAAAAACCCTCCCGTGCTAAGACTCACAAATTCCCCCAACCACCTCATCTTTGGGACTTGGCATCAGGTTTATATTTAACCTTACCTTCCACAGAGGGGTGGGAATGCATTTTGTCACTTGTCGCACATTTTCAGGGGCAGGGAGGGTCCTCAAGGGCTCGACGAGGAGTTCGATTGCACAGTCCCACGAACAAGAAGCCGTAAATGCCGTTCTGCATCGCCTCAGTGTCAAAATTGTCATCCTGTCAATGTGTGCTTCACCATCTGGACTTCGACCCCATACTTTTCTTTTGTCGAAGCCCTGTCCGACTGGGGTGTGTTGATGTCGAAGTGCCGCAGTCGGTACTTGCATGTGAAGCCGCATCGTTCACCAGGTTGTCACGGTATCTTCTGCAAATGAAATTCCCCTCCCAAGCTCCCGTTAATATCCTCCATATAAACGAAGATCATAGCCGCTGATACAAAGCATGCTGCGGTTGAATTTGATCGCGATTTCCTCGAGAATTAGTTCATCATTAACCGCTTCCTGGAATTATACGGGTATAGAACAGTTCATGCGGTACAAGTCCGAGGATAAAAGAGCATTACCATCGAGAGACTCTTGGGCACGGAAAATGTTTCGAGGCGGGTCTCGAAAGTGACAGGGGTGCCGGGAATGACCCCTTGTCAAGACTTCTCCCCCTTCCTATTGGCTGGCGGAGGAGCCTCCTGGGCTTGACGTTGCCAATGCGACCATGAACTAGGAGGGCACAAGTGCCAATGTTTGTCTCAAGTTATTCACGGTTCACCTCAACTGTCATAGCTGCCATCTGTACAATTGCCGCATCCGTCCAAAATACCCCACAGCGACACCAGACCCCCTTGGACCCTAGCCGAGGGCCTGAGGCTAGGGTATGCACAGATATCTCTTACATACAGATTCGCGAGACACGATATAGAGGATGGTCTTTTGAAGCTTGTCTCGGCCTTCGCCTGGTCCAATGGGAAAGTTTGCTAGCTATAAGACACCCATTCGAGCCTCCATCTTCAGGTAAAGGGGCCTCTTGGCAGGTTGGCGTCGAGGAGTATATACCATCCCTCGAAAATAAAGAAACCGCCCATCTTCCGCAAGCAGGCGAGGCTGAGAGGGAAGCATTCCCTCTCCTGAGCAACACTAGGGGGGGTTGGCCATGTTCCGTACGCTACTGAGACATCTTTTTTGCGGATCACACAACAGCCGGAAGATCTTATGGACACTTCTCCTCACGATCCACAACAAACATGTTTTTTTATATTCATCCATGACCATTTTTCTTGGTATGCTCCGGATCTTGGAGCACAGCCTAGCTACCGGTGACCTCAACTGTTAGAGCCAAGAAGATTCTCGCGAGGAAGATGCGTTCAATCACATCGCCATGAGGTTTGGCGAGAACAGTACCAAACTTGCTCAACAGCAAGCCGCGTATATATAATGGTCATGATCTTCCCATCCCGTGGACCGTAAGATCTTCTTATGTGGACTTGCTTATGATCGCACCACTGATCGTCCTACCCTCTCGCCCTTCTGGTATTCCTTCGTCGCCTTCTTACCATTCATTTTTTTGCTTCGCGCCGCTAGCGGCTGCTTTATTTCTTGTATAAAGCCAGCTTGACGCTCCTTGCCTGATTCCTTACACACACAGTCCTTTGAGAGGTCGTTCTCTTCTTGACGCTATATTTCGTATACTTTTCATTCCTTTTTACATATATCCTCAGAACTAGACGATCATATTATGTTCTTCACACAAGCTTGTGCAGCCCTTGCGGGCATGGCCAGTCTGGCTTCTGCTAGTGAGTGTTCATTTCCTCTTCATTTAACAGACGGGATAATATACTAACTCCTCACTCTAGTGCCAGCGCCTGCTCCTATCCCAGCGCCACCTGAGCACAGGGCCGTTGCCCATCCCCACCTGGAAAAGCGAACTATCGACTTGACCATCGTGCAGCAAATTCAAGAAACCAACATCATCGTCATCCAACAAAACCTCGACGTCATCGAAGAGCTCGCTAGGATCGCAGAGCAACAATTCGCTGCCCGTATACAGGCCGAGCTAGCTCTAATATCCACAGTCGAGACCATCAAGAACAACATCCGCGTAAACCATTTCCGCAACATGTTCTCTACAGTAAATATTATTGTCGTCGTAGTCACAAGTGTCCTTGACACACGGGATAACGCGGGCGGCAACATGAGGTACTACGTGAACCAAGAACTTGCCGACAACGGACATCCAGAGTCCCAGATCATGGTAATGGTCACTGCGGCCGAGACAATGACCATCGCCAAGGATAGTGTGTCCGAGGTTTCAGCTACCTCTGCTGCCGAAGAGGAGGCAAAGGAGACATCTAGCGCTGAGATTGACAATATCATTGACCAAATCTCGGCCGGCTCAGTTGGGCTTCCGGAGCTCCGCTCGTATGACGCTGCTTTCCCCTTCGGCCAGCTTGACGAATCCGTGCTTCTCCCATTCGGAACGGAGGCACCAAAGATCGACCTCGTTTTCGAGGACCCCGCAAGCATCATATTTGCTGGGCAGACAGGAATCTTTGTTGAGAACGCTGGTACCTTTGCCCAAGACTGTTCTCTTTTCGCGTCCCTTGGCAACACCTTCCTCACCTCGGCCATCTCTATCTTCACCACCTTCCAACAGCTTTCTGCCGCTCAAGCCATCAACTTGGTCATCGGAAGTGGTATGCCTCCCTCAATCTTGTTCGAAACCACTTCGGCGGAGCTCGAGACTGCTACTGCGACCGAGTATGAGGCCCACGAGACTGCCACAGAAACTGAGGCCTATGAGACAGAGACAGAGACAGAGGAAGCTACTGCCACTGAGATAGAAGATGTGGCCATGACTACCATGGAGGAGGCTGCCGAGACCACCGAGGCCGAGGGTGAGAAGGAGATGGAGGAAATGCCTGCCACCACAGCAGCTGAGGAAGCTATGGAGAGTAGTCCGGTAGAATAGATGAAGGAGGAAATGAAGATGGAGTAAACTTTCTTGAATCTCTAACGGCCGTCAAGACAATTTTATATTTCCTTCGTGACCTTCATTTTCATAATCCACTATACAACCGCATTGTCCTTTTACTCATCTTGCCGCTATATAAATACATGCCGTCTTTTCTTTTTTTTTCCTTTTTTTTTTCTTTTTTTTTTTGCTAGCTTGTTGGCAGACATATGGACGGGGACCAGAAGGCAACACCGGGGTCAGTCTCAAGCTCAGGCTCACTCAAAGGGGAGTTCTCACAAGAAACAGGTTTCTTAATGTCTTTTTGGGAATTTCCTTGTCTCAACGGGGCTCATAGTGCTGGAGACATCGTTACTGGTAGAGCCGCAGAGCACTTGCGAGAGTAAAGAAAGTCAGTAGCCCAACAGCCCTATACATAGACAGGAAGCTATTACTATGTTGAACACCCGGGAACTAGGGCGGGTGGTACAAGTCCATCAGTGATTCGACTCGGATTTTATGCAGCATATTTCAGATGAAATTTTAGTAATACCAAGAATTATACCCAATTATATCACAAGTACACTCAGCTCCATGATGAGCATCCCGAGAAAATCCGTGCGTTCACACTGTATAGATCCCTGGCTTCTATTTTATCTCTTCTCTGGGAGCATGAGTTCATCGGACTTGGCGCTTCCAAGGTCGAGGTTGATGCAAAAAAAAAAAGGTTGATCGAAGCAGATCTAGTGTCTCAACGTGCTGTTGTAAATGTAGTTAGGATCTTGGCACTGTAATAGATTAGGGGCTATTGACTAGGATATTTATGTCTGACAAAATGAAAATGCCAGCAGCCATTGGACGGCACTTATCGAATTTGGAGCTGTAAATTTGCTCATTTTGAGATGCTATAACGTCTTCTCATGTGAAGCAAGAAGAGCTAATACATGGGTCGCTTGGGTATCGCTGTTGACTTCACCTTGTAGAGAAGACTGCCTCGAAGCCTCCTCCTCCCATTCCTCATCCTCCTCCCCCGCCATACTCCGAATCACTCAGCTTAGATACAGGCGTACACTAGGATTGCCCTTCTCCTCGTCATCAACAGCATCAACAGCATCAACCTCACTCTTTCTTCACTTCCGCAACTCCTCATCCTGTCCGACGTCCCGCTGCAAACATCGCACTCTTTGTCTATATCGGTCTCTAGATCCGACCCAAACTAGGGATTATGGTCTTTAGGACAGTCAAGCTCGTCCCTCCAGTGCTCGGACGGCTCTCGACGTGGATCCAGTAGTCTGGTATCCCCTTCCCGTTCCTACCATTGCTGCTACTGAGGGGGTATGGCCATCGTGCGATGCTATGAGTAGGAGTAGGAAGATAACAAGAGCTAGGATGAGAGGAAACATCTTAGTGCTGGAACACATGGTAATGGTTCTGGGGAGAAGATGTTGCTTCTAGGATGTGTGTGTGTGGGTTGTGGTGAGTATTGACTATAGAGACATCTAAACTAGTCGAGCAATTGGAAGTAGAAACGGCTACATCGAGCGGGGGATGCAGAGGTATTAAAAGAGAATCTGCCTCCCAATCACGTAAAGAACTTTGCGGCGACTCAATGTTAGGACCAAGCATCCAATTTAGATACCAATATCGAGTCAACCCATCAGATAACACCATAGTTGAAATTTGCAATTGCATCAATCAAAATTTCACTTGAACGTCTTGTTTTGGCTTCTGCAAGGAATGTCATCAATCTATAGTGTTTTGTGCTGAAATTGCTAAGTAGCCGGAATATCTTGTGTAAGCTGCCCAATAGAGTTTATTGCAGCCACCGTGATGATGACGGTACCGTATGATTGAATTCGGCGATTTCTGACGGTTGGAAATACTATTGCAACTGAGCTGTGCTTTTCCTAACTCATTCCATGAGAACCGCACTCTCCCCTGTGTATAGTTAGCGATGTAATCTGTTCACCATTCTCTGAAGTATCCAAAGTGAGTTATAGATAAAAAAGCTGACTGAGCCCAAGAACCCTATCTGGGCATGCGTTTTGCGCAGGGGACAACTACTAGTTGTCAACTAGTATTGTCCTTATAATTTAGAGTGCTGGAATGATGAGTGTCGGGGAAGGAATGGTAGCTTTGCTCTCCATAACACGTCGTCCAGACGAACAAGCCCTTTCGCACCCTTAGATAGGACCCATCCCAAAGTAACCGCTATATTAACTGTTTCTGCATCCGCTACGAGTTCACAATTCCCGAGCAATCTCTCTCACCGGTTGCTAACCCGATAACCCCCGACTCAGCATTAATGCTCACGTGGAGCTCCTTCCGTATCAAAAGCCAAGTAGGGAAAGAGTACACTATGATTGTTTCCTCCTTGAATGACAGCGAAAATGGCGTTGTTCTCTACGGTGGCCGCCCCCATGATTCTGGCTCTAGCAGCGAGGAATATGAGGGACAGGAACGTCTGTAGGCACTCCTCCTAGAAGATGACGCGAGCTGAGCGATTTGGACTAGTATGAGCTGTCGTATGGGAAATGTCTCGCGGCCTTTCACTGCCGGTGTCATTTAGTGGTGCTAACTGAATAACAAGGGCATTGGAAGTGCTATGTGCTACGGTACTTGCGTTGACTGGGACTTAACCCCCAGGAACCATCAACCAGACTCCCGCCTCGGCATCTGTCCATCTCCATCTCCATCCGCACCCTCGACCCCTCCCTCTCTTACGGAAGGCTACGTCTCCCGCGTCTACCCCCCTCGCCATGGCCCGTGTCCTCTGTAGATACTGGGGCATTACCTCAAGCGCTCCCCGGGGGCATAGTTTTCACGGAGCGCGTGCGCGGTCATGAAAACACAAACCCTAAGGGATGCGACTACCCTAGGCAAAACGAGGGGGAGCCCTGGGCTTTTACCTTCAAGTATAAGCTTAGCAAGAACAAGGAGTTAGGATGCGACAAAGATTCCGGGAATTGTCCCCACAAAAAGACGTCTCAGGAGACGTTCGGATATGTTGCCATGAACAAGTGTGGTTATCGCAGTTCTGATCACGATCAGATTCAGCGGAGCGGATACATTGATGTTGGCTGCGGCGAGTTCTTGTGGGCGGCATGGAAGCTTGGGGGCGGGGATGGGGATGGAGACGAGGATGAGAGTGAGAATGGGCATCAGGATAGTAATGCTATTGGATCTAGGTTGGATGCTGATGATGTGCCCCGAGATACTTAGATCTGGGACCGCTGGGATGATCTGTTGTACGAATGGGAGTAAGAAAGGAAAATAGTCGAACAAGACCCCGAAATTTCCGCTTACTATTCACACTTTGGTATTGTGCTATCATATGTAGTTTATCCGTTCGCACTCCTTGATTCCCTGACGCCCATAGCTCATGGCGGGGGTCAATAAGCGGCTCTTTTCGAAGTGCTTCAAGATTCGTCTTGCAAGTAAGTGTGCATAAGAAGTCGAGGTCGACATGAGCTATCACATGTTGAAACGCAACAACTCTTTGAGCCCCTTGGCCCCTGAGCAATATGAGAACTTGAATGCGCTACACAATAATCTGTAGATAGACATTGTGGCCATAGGCTATTATCCATGGATCCATGAGCGGCCTGCCGCCGCTGCGCAGTTCAACTCAGTCACTAGCATCCACGAATGCATATTGAGGGGTCCACTGCGGTGCCTGCCGCATATAATCATCTGGGGGCCTGCTGATTGGGTGACCATAGCGGCATAACTTTTTATTTTTTTATTTTTTGTTGGGTACGTGGTTCCCACCTGCCGTTTGACGTATGTACATAGCTGGGAAAAGCCGCCAAGAGCCGGGCAGGTACGCTATTGCAGGCCGTGAAAGGTCCAGTCAGTATGCTTGAGTGGTACATAGATGCTGTCACCTTCACATTCGACACAACTTTTCTCCTCTCCATCACCCAACCCGCAACGTCCTGAATACACTCGAGCCTGAACTCGACTTGCCATTTGGCGACATAATCACTGCCTGCACCAGCCGGCTTTTAACGACATTCTAAATCTCACCTTATATCCTTATGACCCTTCTGTTAGTCGCAGACTTTTTTTAAAAAGAAGAAAAAAAGGAAGGTGTGCCTTACCATCCACCGACTGCTTTCTTGGCGACTGCCTCCAACTCGACGTGGTCTTTCCTCGCTTCTCTGGATTCAAAATCGTCCCATTTTCTCGTACTTTCTCCCCCGACGACAACTTTCCCCATGCACCACACATACTTCCCGGCTTAGCCACACTCTTGCCCAGCTTTTGCTACCCAAACTTGTTACAGTCCTGTGGTGGAAACTCGTCTCTGAAATCTATCAGCTCTAATCCAACTTCTGCTCCTCACAGGTGTTATTGCCCCTCGGTTGAACCAGTCAAACCACCCCCGTCGGCCAATATTCTCGCCGCCTCGAGCTGCTGCCTCTCCCCGGCGGCCATTGCAAGTCAAACACAACCATCCCGCCCTGTGATTTCACACCATTTGGACATATTGTCTCGATCACACTCAAGCAATCGACCATCCCTAGTGGCCACCCAACCCGACCGTTGATACTCTCACTGTTGCCGACTATTTCCACGAGATTCAACTTCAACACCAGCCTCCCCGCGTTTGGCCACCACTCCCACGTGGAAAACATACTCATAGGCGCTGCCACCACTGCCTATCCCCTACGTGCTTCGAAACCAGCTACACAAAGCACACCCCCGCCTAGACTTCGAGAAGCGACCTACTCCCGACGATTTCGACCATAACTCCCGAGTGCACAGACTCCTTCGTCTACCGTCTGCACAAAATATAGACGACTGCATATAGGCAGCTTGAAATCGACAGTCAGCTACACTACGGCTGGTTGCCCACTCTCCGAGGCGTCTGTCGCCCTCGCTGCAAGGCCAACTGGTCTTTGTGTGTGATGAGGCGGGGGTTGCTCCACCTCGACTTGTAATCCAGGGATAGCGAGGAGGAATATTGAAGAAACAGGCCAAAGAAACATCTTGCAATAGGTCTGAGGAATCTTGCTCCTGTCGTGGACCCGAAAATACCCTAGATGTTCCATGGGAAGCCCTCAAAGAGCACCCACTCCAACCCCTCGTCTTTAGATCCTTGCCCGGCCTGAGCAAATTCAAATCTCGACTGCGATACATTGGTCCTAGTCCAAACACCACAGGTGGCAAACCAACCCCGTACATTCTCCGCTGCCACTGTCGCTCGCTATCACTCTTTTGAAGGCCGTTTTCCCTCTTTCTACCCTCACTGGGCCGGGTATGGATCAACGCTATCCTGTCACCCAAACCGATCAATTTAATGTCCAAATGGACATCCAACGGCTCCAAGCTGTACAACAAAGTCATTCCGAGAGAATTGCACGATTGGAAAAGCGTCAGGCTGACGATGCTGCCTTGAAGTCTGTTTGGGGCCAGCATCCTTTTCCTAGCGTGATCGGTGGCACTCCTCAACAAGGTCTGTTGAGCCCATTCAGATTCAATATTGTCCTTATGAAAGCTTACCTTGTGGCTCACATTTATTTGTACCTCATTACAGAACCAATGCGGCGATCGTCGAACGAAGACTTCGATGATTTTGACGAGCAGGGCCAAAATCTTGTCGGGTCTCTGCACCTCGAGGCGGATGACGAGCCGGTTCGGCGAGGAGTTGCAGCGTCAAGAGCTAACAGTGTGAGGTTCGATGAGAGTGCTCTTCAGGGTGCCAACTGGGGCCAAAACAGCCGTCATTCGGGCGACTTTGCACCTATTCGCCCGGGGAGTGGGTTTGCTCTTTCTGGTATGATGGAGCGATCCCTTTCGCACAAATCTGATGGTCGACACAGCTCCGCAGGTCATTCTGTCCACTCGATTCACTCAGCCCCATCCGGCAGGGCTAGCAGCCTTGGGTTGGATACTAATTTTGTTGTGGGAAGCGGTGACGATGAATCACCTGTGGACATACCGGAACCTCCTCCTGGGTTGATGATTCTCGGCTCGGCTCCCTCCATAATCCGTTGTTGGCTCACTGAAAGTTTTGGACGCGACACCCTTCTCTATGCGGCTATGTGCACTGGCTCCCAAAAGTCGACTATCGAGCACTCACTGGTGAAGGAACTTGATCTAAGCAGCGACGTTGTTCGTGACATTACTGGTGCTGCCCGTATTCGTCTACCTGTTTACCTGACCGAAGCCATTGTCACTCAAAGCCATGTAAAATCAAATGGGAACTCAGGCCACCACCGCCCAATCCCCAGCATCACCACCTCCTTCGACGTCGTCAACATTGACCAACCCGAAGCCCCCGATGCTAAAAAAGGAATATGCGTTGTTCTGGGCAGTGACACCCTCCGTGCTCATTCTGCTGACCTCCTATTCTCACGAAACACGATGACCCTTCTTGGAGACCAGCGCGAGAAACTCACGGTACCATTCGTGAGGCCCGAAGACGATGGCGTATACAAATTTTTGACGACCACGAATATGATGCCCGGGAAGCCAAAGCTTAATGCCAATGCGTTGCCATTTGTATCCTCCAACAATTCATCAGTCGAGATCAATGGGAAGATACCATCATCTTCCAACAAGCAGGTAGTTGAGGAACCCATATCTCCGGCTACTAGTCACCTGAGCCACCCCGAAACTGGCACCAGCAACCCGTCTGAAAATGGTGGGGATGTTGAGCATATAGGTGGGGAAGTGAGCTCCATGGCAGCCAAGAAGGAGAACAATTCCAGCACCACGTCGAATGCGGTACCAGCCACACCAACGGGGAGCAGTAGACGAGATTCAGCAGCAGGAGGCATGTGGGGGTCGTGGCGCCAGCAGTCCATCAACGGTAGCGAATCGTCCCAGAAAGACGGAAGCAACTCAAGTGGATACCAGCAGGCGCAACGTAGCACACGCAGCATGAAGATACTAAAGCCATCGAAGCTTTCAAGCTCGGCACGAACGGGAGCAGCGTACGAACCACCCCCATCGAGCAAGACGAGCGGCGAACTGAGGCGCAAGAGCACGACGGGATCATTGACGACAGAAAGCCCTCCGCCTACGCCTGTGATGCGATGGGATTCGAAAGACCAGAAACGAGCATCCTTTGGTGGTGGCGACTCTAGACCAGAGGTTAAGGCTGGCCTCGGGGCCCAACGCGACTTCCGCACGTCTTTGACCCGAACGGCCAATCCTGTAGGAGGTGCATCTGCTTTCAAGTGGATGAGTTCTCCTGGGCCTGGGACGAAGGCACCTACTGCCGTTGCGGATTAGAGTTTATTTTTGGTATGCTTGACGACGGCTACCATGCCATGTATTTTGTTCCCACCTGCCACCATTCTCACCTCGGGCTGTTTCGCCACTGCTGGCGGAGGAGCGAAGCGAAGAATCGGGGATGATGCGGCAGAAAACAGGCGAACAAGTTTCATTCAGGAATGTTGCTGTCAGTTGGTTGCTTACCCAGATCATTGTAATGAAATGCCCTGGAAGGGATTTCGGCTGGCTAGCCATCATTAGCAGCTATGAAGCCACTAGGCCAGTCAGTGAGACAACTTAGTTAACAAAATAAGACAAGATTTCCACTAAACCTTCAAATCATGACTTGTGACGTGAAAGAGGGCCTTGGCAAGTCTGCATACTGGACTGGAAGCATACCCCAAGGTAGTGACCCTTTGTTGGAGTTATTAGGGTAAGAATTGGGCCGGTAGAAACAGAGCCTCGGGCTAGATCCATAACCCCGGCATCGGGACGAGTTTGCGCCAACGGAGGCACGCCTGTGCTAGTAGCGCAAGGTACCCCACATCCATTTCCCCGCGTTCGTTGCTGATTGAATAATTTGAATTCTAGGGATGGAAGCGGAGCTGCTTGTATCGCAGCCTGTCATCCACCCACTCGATGGGAGATACCTACTTTGTTTCTCTGAATGAGAGGAACCTTTCCACTTCGGATAACAGTACGGCCTTGAGACCCTGTCCGCTTTTCTAGTCCTTGTTCATCGCCGACCGAACCTGCCGGTCCCCTGTGCTGATTCCTGACGGCGAGATCAGTCAGTCATCGTACCCACAAATATATTCATACGTAGTACACTGTGCAGCTTCACACTTGTGGTTGGTTCCATTCGTCCATGTATCCTACTATAAAGCCCATTATATTCCCACCCTCCTTCCCTTTCACGAGTGCTACTGCAGTTTCTGCTGTCTTTGTTACTGCATCACCTTCTCATACCCTTCCACTGAGCACAAGTGCTTGGAGCAGCTCGAATAACCGCTTCCGCTCGACCGTTGCCGCTAGTGCACAAGGGAAGAGATATTACAGTTCCAACATGACTACCGCTCCGGAGAGAAGGCTTCGTAAGTGGATCACCCTATTGATGGCCATTTCTGTGCTTGGGAAAGGGGATTAAAGCTAATTCGTTGGTATAGAGAAGCCTGCCATCTTGTAAGACAAGCCCTACGTCTTCTGAGTGGCTCGGTTGGTGTACAGCATGACAAAGTATTGCTAACTCCAAGACAGTGTTTGCGACTTGCAAGAAAAGTTCCGCAATGCAATTTGGGAGTTCGAGAAGGTGTAAGTAACACTTCCTCCCCTCGACCTTTGATATCGATATTGTCAATGGCATGAGTTGCACTCTCCTTTTGGCTTCCTTGTACAGTATCATGTGTATCGCCATATAATATCCCAAGCTAACACGACCGCCCTCTTCCGTCCACACACAGCGTCCTGACCACCAACAAACTCCTTAAAGCCGCCTCTGCCCTCTCCATCCCCGTCTATGCAACAACCCAGAACGGTGCCCGCCTCGGTGCCACCGTCCCCGAAATCCAATCCCACCTTGAAAGTCTCGCCAAGACTCCTACATCCTCCTCCGTCTCGGACTCCCCTCCCTTGCTCCGCTGCCTCGAAGACAAGACCCGGTTCAGTATGTGGATCCCGCCCGTTGCGGCCCATTTCCAGTCCTCGGCCCCTGCCGAGATCTGCATTGTGGGCATCGAGTCGCACATCTGCGTCACGCAGACCGCCCTCGACGCCCTTGCTGCCGGCCACAAGGTCTACATTATGGCCGATGGCGTATCATCGTGCAACAGGGAGGAGGTCCCAATTGCGCTTGCTAGGCTTAGGGCTGCTGGTGCGACGGTGACGACAAGCGAGAGCTGGCTTTATGAGGTTATGGGTGATGCGGGGATTGGGGAGTTTAGGAAGATTGTGGGGTTGGTGAAAGAGACGAGCCAGGATACCAAGACGGCGTTGGGGGCGCTGCAGAGTAAGATTTGAACACGGATCAACAAGACAAGTCGAGTCGACGGGGTTCGGGGCAAGGGGGATGATGGTTGCTAATTCATTGTTGTCTTGATATGCATAGGCCGTGATTAATCCACCCCGTCGCGGAAGAGGTTCTAGGTTAGTGGCGGATTGTAGGCGAGGTGAGACAACACGAACGGCGGACATAAAGGTGGCTGAAGAGTTCGTGTGTAGTCATACTCAAACGTCTATTTGTGGCGCATGCAAAGAAGCTTAAATGTACATTCTGTTGGCTAGTTCTCGTCTATGACATAACTGTAATGTGAAATCTCCATCACTATGCGCCTGCTCGACTCCGATGCCATGCTATACTTCCTATCTCCAATTTCTGGGACCCTCCTAGCAGGCACCAAGCTCCCTCGACACCTTACTTCGCCTTGGGAGGTCCATCCTTCTCCAACCACTCCGCGGTCTGCCAGTCTGGGAAGACATAATCCTCCCTGCTCTCAGGGGGCAGTTCCCTCCACTCTGGCTTCACATGCGGCATCAACAAGTCCGCAAAGACCTTGTACGCCTCCCCATTCATGTGCAGACCATCCGAGAGCAGAGTCCCCAGTCCTCCTTGCAACCCACACTCCGGATCTCCCAAGTAGGGTGGGCCGTCCTTAATCCCCTTCTCCTTCCACTCGGGACACATCTCAATAGCCTTATCCATCACACCTCTCCACAAGTCCACGAGCACGACCTCATGCTCCCCTTCTTCCCCTAGCTCCTTGGCAACATCCCTGCAAATCTGGCTGTACTTCTGACTTCTCTTGCTCGTCCGGCTGGGTTGCTTGTGCCCCCACTCCAGATCCGCGGGGCCGGTTCTGATTTCGTCCAGCGGGGGTGGGGTCGTCAGCACAATCTTCGCTCCGTGGGCCTTCCAAATGTCATGAGATGCAATAGCGGTAAGATTTTCTTTGTATCCTTCGAAGTCGACGCCTTGGAACGACATGGGCGGGTCGTTGATTGCGGCATCGTTCGCACCGAGGAGTATGATGACTATCTTGATGGGCGCGACGTTGGGACCCGGAGCAAGGAACATGGATGGGAGGTACTTCAGACATTGGCTGGTGTTGTAGCCGGACATGCCGCGGTTGACAACATCGTAGCGGCGCATGCAGTGGTCCTGGAGCGCGGCTTGGAGGGAGAAGCCTGATTGTATGGCGCATGACCCTTGCAGGAGGGAGTCTCCGAAGAGGATAAGCTGGGGATAGAGTTTCTGTGGCTCATGGTTAGTAGTAAGGTAGGTTGCGAGGGAGAGTATAGATGGGTTAGGGTTGGAAAGCAGCTTACAGCCATAGCGAGCGATATATAGTCTTGCTGCTGGCGATGTGTGTGGATGACTATAGCTTTGGTTTCAAGACCTGTGGAGCCAATGGTTTGAAGCAAATATCTTGAGAGGTTTGGCTAGCGATGGATAGAAGAGAACCGCGCTGGAGGCTAGAACTCCGCCACCAAGAAAGGGGGAACGTAAGAACTGCATGGGTTTATATCTTTCAAAACTACAAGCAACAGGGTGGATGTCACTGCCTCCCCAAAGTGGAGAATTGCGCTCCTAATCTACCTTCGAAAACATCATTGCTGCTAGTCTACTGCAACTAGGGAGTATACTACCCGAGACAAGCAAGCAAGGAAGCCCCGAAAAATCAGTCGAAGAGCACCTTAAGCCCGCCCTATATCGGACCCTTCCCCTCACTCCACTGCTCAAGTTGGCCTTGAGGTACCGGATGGCTGTTGGGGGTACGGTACGGATGCGGATACTTTACTAGTAAGGAACTCCTCTATCTAGGGGGTAAGGCAAGGGGCTGGCTGGCAAAGGAGATTGTTGCGGCGGGGGACTTAAAGGAATAACCATTCCTGTTCCAATCAACCGACTGGCTAAGCGGAAACATAGGTAATTCGTTCCGCGAAACGAGATATCCGTGGAGGAGGCCACATCCAGGGGCCGGCCGAGCGAATAGTACAACTAAGAGGACCAATTATTGAACACACAAGACTGGAGGGGGGCCGCAGTTGGCGGGCGAATGATGCAGCGACCGTATGAACATGCCGGACTATTGTCGGGGTATGTCCCGAGGACTACTAGTAGTACTAGTATCGGCGAACATCACCAGCCTGGAAGAAGTACGCTGGTGGGGACATGTAAGTCAGATATGCAGGATGCTGCAGCATCGTGCGCTGCTCTTATGCTGTGTAGTTTTGGCACGGTTCATGGTGGGGGTTTAGCATGAGCAAACAACGAGGCATAAGTGAGGCTTATGCAAAAAGGCATTCTCTTATCGGCCACCCACCTCAATTTCTGCTGGCTCGTGCGCGTATCGATAGTGCAAGATACGGCCCAGCTTTGATATTGGCAGAAAAAAAAATGGCGGCGGGTCGCATCTCCCTGCAAAGAAATTCTTCCCATACAAAACTTGTGCAGCCATTGACACAGCATTGGAGGAAGGGATATCTCAAAATACAACAATCCCAGTCCAAAACATCTCAACCTTGTTTCCCTAATGACCATATCAAGGACTATACGATGATATCCTCCCTTGCCGCCCAGCTGGCGGCCCAGGCCACCAATTCGGTAGCCTCTCTCGACCTTCATCTCCAAAAGTCGGCGCACTCGACATCGTTAATATGGGAGCCGAAAGATGCCACCTCCCAGACCTTTCGAAAGATCTACTCGATCTGCTTTGATGCATTCAGCGAGCTTTGCACCCTCGAGCCCAGACTTTCGAGGTTTGCCTCGACGCTCTTTGACGAGGCGAGCCAACACCTCGACCGAACAACCAAAACTGCTGCCGAGAACGAGGGACTCGACCGCGAGATCCAAGCTTTCCTGCGTCTTTCCGGGAAATGGCTGAATCTTCAGATTACGGTCAGGGCGGTGGAGTGGCTTGTGCGACGATTTCGGTATGTATTTGCTAGAATAAGGCTGTTTGGACCGTCTTCAACAGGTCTTTGGCTAACTGCCGGTACGCCAGTGTGCTCGAGATGAACACCGAGTTCCTAATCACCACATTCCTGCCGTGGCACAGCCTGCCCGTTTTTAATAACCTTCTCGATATCTTGCCCAAAAAGCTCCCGCCGGTTTATCACTTCCTTTCACCGTACGCGGCATCGCACACCAGTATCCCCCGAGAGCGCTTCGTCGACCAGGCCATTCAGAACCGCGACTTCGTCACGATCCTGTCTAGATACACTATTGGTTCTTGCCAAGCGCACCAAGGCCACCATGTGCTGGTTGTATTCTGGGGGACTGTCATCAGCCAAGCTCTCGGCGCCCGTATTGAGCGTGGACGCTCCGGCCGACAGGGAAAGCAAATCGAGAACGATCAGACCCTTTTTGCGCTTTTTGCGCCGATAGTGGGCGAAGCCATGGTGGTGAAGAAGGACCCGAGTCTCCAGATCGCTTCTTATATGGCCTTGAGCATATACGCAACTAAGGGAAACCTGGATGATGGTGCCCTTGCTGCCTTCATGGAGCAGCTCGTTGTTGGCTGGTCGAATGACACAGTCGAGCCTGGCATCTACTGCCTTGCTATTCTCGCTCAACAGAGGTCGCCCAAGCAACTTTCCAGGAAGGTAACCAAGGCCCTGCTCAAGGTCCCGCATCTACCACAGATTCTAGCCCAAATTGGACAGAAGTTGAATGTCGATAGACTGGCGAACGGAATCTGTTTGGCGCTGGTGGAACGCCTTGCGAAGAGGGGAGATGCTTCTGCAATTCCGATTATCGACGATCTCCTTAGGGCTAATATCCTCAAGGAGCAGCAGGTTTCTGTGATCTTCAAGTCTCTCATTGTTGCTGCACATCAACTAGATGATACAACCGACGAATCAGGGGAAGCTCGTAATAGTCTCGGATTATCTCTTACAAGCTTATCCCAGGCGCCTGATGAATTGGGAGAAATCATACAGAAGACCCTCACCAACGTTGATTTCGACATGGAGCAACTGGAGCTGAAGCTGAACACCTCCCTTCGTCGAAACCAAGATCATCTACTCATCGCGGCCGAAATAAAAATCAAAGCAGAGCCTGGTGAAATGAAGGGAATAAGCTCTAAGGGGCGCTTGGAGGCTGCACTTGCGGCACTACAAGCCAGCAAGGCCCACCCCAAATCCTGCCTATCGCCGTCTTCCAATTCCGTATTCGACGATCTTTGCGAAACATTCTTGCTCCTCAATGCCACAGAGGAAAGTCTGGACAGATTCGATGGTCTCCCGCTATTAAGACAAGATGCCTCAATAAAGGATCCCTTCTACATCAGCTTCTTCATGCGCGTGTGGTGTGGGCCGTTCCCAGTACTTGCGCGCGTGGCTGCACTGGAGAAGGTCAAGTCCTGGCTGAAGACTCATCAAGACGCTTCGGTGGATTTCCAGGCCAGCATACCATATGTGATCGCTGCTCTCAGCGACCCTTCCAAGAAAGTTAGGCGAACTGCAGCAGGCTTGCTCACTGTTCTTGGCACGTTTTACGAAGGCAAACGAAAACCTGAAAGCGTGTGGGGTTCGCCAAATCTATACGACGAGGACTTGGAGATCAAGTCATTTGGCCCAGATGCCTGCGGCAAGTTTCTGCCGAGGATATTGTCTGCTCTGGAGGAGTGCATCTTGAGCGCCGAGTATATCCACACAGTGCTCAAGACCAGCCTAGAAAGTTCGAAGTCTTCTGAGGGCAAGGACAAGAAGGGCATGTCGCAATCCACAAGACTGGCTACTCTGGACTTCCTCTCCGGACATGTGGTCAAGTCCCCACTTCTCACACTCAAGAGCCGCCTCCTTGAAGCCCTCAATCAAGTCCGTGGGGTGTCGAGCACCTCAAGGACCAGGTTCTTGTTACCAGTGCTCCAATGGTGGGCCTCACTTTCCCCTGAAGAGGCAACGAAGCTTGCCGATGACGAGAAATTGGACGAATCGAGCCTAAACTCTAGTTTTGTAGCAGTGGTTTCTCCCAGCGATAAACCCGGCCTGGATGCACTATTCGACATTCTCAAGAGCAAATCTAGTGGGAATAGGGAAGTTCTTGTGCGTGCAGTATTCTCTCACACGGAGAAGATCTGGCCAACCATGAAGGGGGAAACTCAGGTCTACGTTGCTCAAACTATGCTGGAGCTTTGCTTCGGCGAGTATCTAGTCACAGATCTTGTCATCGGGGAGGCCATGCAACTTTTGAGAAATGTCGAGTTGAGCTCTCAGATTCTAGGCATATTCCTTGAAGATCTTGGTTCCCTGCCCAAAATTCCAGCCCAAGCATCGCCGAGCAAAAAGCGCCGACGATCAAGCTCCTCCAGCACCGCCCACCCGTCAGAAACTGTCGACCGCACGGTTCACGATATGGTATCCAAGACGACCTTTGTGTTGGAGCTTGTTGAAGGTTCAGACCCAGCTAAACACCCCGAGCTTCTCGATATCCTGTTTGGCACCCTCTCCGAGCTCCATCAATATAAGATTCATATTGGATCGGAGTTGGGCTATCTCCAAAACCTAGTTCTGAAGAGTCTACTCGCGATAATACCTGTTTACGAGGAGGATAAGAACCTGAAGATTCAAGGATCGCATGGTCATGGAGACGTCTTGATCCACTGCGTCCAGAAGTCTTCTAGTCCGTCTGTCCAGAATTCTGCTCTCCTTTTAATAGCAGCACTTGCGACGACAGCCCCTGAACTCATCCTCCACAGCATCATGCCTGTCTTTGCGTTCATGGGCACATCTGTCCTTCGACAGGGTGACGACTACTCGGCCCACGTCATCAACCAGACCATCACGTCTGTCGTGCCTCCATTGATACATTCTCTTCGAAGACAGAAGAGGAACACTGTGTTGGGAACAACAGAGCTGTTGGCAAACTTTGTGACCGCCTACGAGCACATTCCAAGTCACAGGAAAGCTTCCCTGTTCCACTCTCTGATCGAGACCCTGGGACCAAATGAGTTCACGTTTGCTATCGTCGGAATGCTCGTGGACAGGTACGGAGCTACGGACGAAGTCATCTCTTTCGCTGTCGAAATTATGAGCTCTTACAGCGTGGAAACTCAACTCCACACGGTATCCCAGCTCTTGGATCTTGTTACAGACGTTTTTAAACCGAAGCCCACTCTTTCTGCAGCCCTTTTCCCCACCGAGGAGAATCAGGAGCGTCGACCTTTCGAAATTGCAGCCAGCCAGATGTCTCTTGTACCTCGACTTTTGGCGGGTAAGAAGCTCAGGAGCGAGGTTGGAGCCGTTGTCGAGAAGGATGACATGGAGGCGTCGAAGATCCGGGAGCTGTACGCTGCTATCCTCGCGAATATCCTGCTTATGGCTGATACTGTCAAGGGAAATAAGTTTCTTCACGATCGATGTGGAGATTCCCTCGCCAATCTGCTCAATCTTCTTTCGATCGGCGAGTTCATCAAGGCCGTTGAGAACTTGCTCGATCGTCCGAACGTCGTTCTCCGCCAGCGTGTGCTCCGCGCTTTGGAGATTCGTGTTGACAGCGAGAACCGAACCGATGCGAAGTCTCGTGTTGTGCTCCTAGCCTTCCTGCCAACTCTTACTGCCGTCATTCGCGACTCGAACGACATTCACTACAAGCATACCGCTGTTGCTTGTGTTGACAAGATTTCGGAGAAGTATGGCAAGAAAGACATCGAAGCAGTCACTGCAGCTGCCGCTACAATTGCTGGTGACCACTGCCTTGGTGAGACAGATGAGAGACTGCGAAACATGGCTCTTCTGTGCTTGGCGTCACTGGTTGATGTCTTGCAAGACAATGTCATCGCCATCTTGCCCACTGCCATCCCCAAGACGATCGAATACATTGGACACAGTCTGGAGGGCGACAGCCCTAACTCCACGCTTCACAATGCCGGCTACCATTTTATCACCTCCCTTGCCCAGCACCTGCCCTTCATGATGACAGGCAAGTACCTTGATAAGGTCCTAGCTATTTCCCTAGCATCGGCTGGAAAGGATTTAGACGAGGAATGTGACGACGCCCGAAGAGAGTGTCTTGAACTCCTTGCCCATCAGGTTGACGCGAAGGGAATTTTCACCTCCCTAGAACGCATATGGGAGATTGCTGCAGCGTCGGAACTCATTGTAAGTTCCTTCATATGCCAGCTCACGCGTTTCTTGGTACTAACACGCTGTAGGCTATTCGCGAATATCTGCAGGTCCTGGGAATGGCCCTCGACAAGCACCCGAAGACGGCAGTATCGAAGAATTTGTTCTCCCTCTCTACTGTCTTTACTGGAGCTCTGGACTTGAGGAGAACGAAACATGCCGGGGGCGACTGGGACGACGTGGTGTCCTCGCAGATCGATGCGCTCGAGGACCTAGTCAATGAGGTAGCCCTCAAGATGATCTACAAGCTTAACGATACTACCTTCCGGCCCATATTCTCCCAGCTCATTGATTGGTCGCTATCGCTTCCCAATACGGATAAAGTTGGCCAAGTTGCTCGTCTTCAGAGTCTCTACGGATTCCTTCACGCCTTCTTCGACAATATCAAGTCGGCAGCCACCAACTATGCTACCTACATCGTCGACAACGCCATCCAAATTCTCACGACGGCGGACCTCAACGACAAGATGCTAGTGGACTTATGGAAGCGAGTCCTCGTCACTGTCACCAAGTGCTTCGAGCACGACGGATCCGACTTCTGGCAGGCGCCTGCGCACTTCAACGCCATTTCTCCGGCCTTGACCTCTCAACTCAGCAAAGCTGCGTCTATAGACCTGAAGCCCGAGCTCATCCCCGCTATTGTCGAGCTTGCGGCGGCAGCAGACTCTCAAGACCACCACAAGGAGCTCAACACGGCGATCCTGCAGCACCTCAAACCCAAAACCGCCCCTATTAGCTTGGCAGTGGTGCTGTGCCAGCAGGCTCTTGTCGACAGGCACGGCGACGAATGGCTCCAAGCCTTGCCCGAGATGCTGCCGTGTATCAGCGAGCTGCAGGACCATGGCGACGATGTGGTAGAGAGGGAGACTCATAGATGGATTACGAAGATTGAGACGGTGCTGGGAGAGAATCTGGATGCGATGCTGCAGTAATGAGGGATGGCGTGTAATTCGGGGATGGGTTGATGATGCTTTTGAATTGCTTGCCCTTGTTCAGGTGTTTAAAAATGGGTTGTGTCTTTCTTGATACCATGTAGAACGAGTCTGTTCGACTGACATGAGGTGGAGATATCGCATGCATACTAGCTAGCATATTTTGTGCAAGACGAGATCGAAAAGGATGATCTTGGGAATATAGAAAGAATCTTAAAACACTGCAGGCCTAGTAGCCCCGGAAATGCTATAAACGACCGGCCTACGGGTTCGTCAAAAGTCTTTTGACCGCACAGCTTAGCCCAGCCGTATCCTCCTAGCCTGGTGAGATGGCGAGCGACGGGGGGGGGGGAAACTTGCTCCCCAATCCCCGGGTTCGGATCCAGCACGACGTGCGAGATGTGGAAGGGACACGGTAGTTTGCTCCGCGGGGATTCTTTTACTGCTTCTGATGCTTAAGGCGTTCGTTTTTTAGATCGTCAGAGGCTCAGAGCGGCGCCGGCTGGCGACATGACATGGCTCCAGTAGCAGAATTCCATTACGTACAGCGAAAGCTCGATCGGGGCACACTAGGCGACGAGGTGAGGGGAAATCAATATACCCAAGATGAGGAAACAGGAAATTTGTAGATATTTGGTGTGTACGCTACCTGTTCTTCCAGGTTCGAGGTGAAGGAAGTCGCTGGTTTGCTGAAGACGTTATCGTTGGCAATATAAATGTGTAGGAGGAGGCTGATTACTGGTTGAGGCTGTAGCACGGTAATAGATGTATGTACAGTACATACACGTACAGTACCATACTTCGAGTTCGGCAGTAAACACACCCATGGTGCAATAGGACGGTGATGATAATTGCTTTGTTTTCCGGGGGAAGGTGTCTCGCGGCAAGATTGGTTCAGCACTCGGGGGATGATGATTAATCCTGGCTTTTGCGAGGAAGTTTACGATACTATGATAATTGTCACAGATGAGTATACTGGGAGGGAGCTCAAAGTAAGAAAAGAAAAGCGGGGAAACAAACCTAACTTTCTATGACAGCAGGTACGTCAGAATTTTTATTTTTTTTCGTCCAAGGCCCCCTGTCTTGTTTTTCAGGGGTCTAGGCATGTTTTGTACACCCTGGCCTGTACGGTGTGCCAACGCCTGAAAAATACTATTGGGAAATCAAAATTGGTACTTGCCTCTGCAAGTGGAGTGACACAAAAGTCCGTGGTAGCTGCTTATCTCCTGATAGGCGGGCCCTAAGGCTCAAAATCATATTTACTTTTCTTGTCTTAATGTAGACCATCGACCGCACGGAAATGCATGCATGTAGGGTAACCGGGGTGGCTACATTACATCTCTCTTCGGTACGTATAAAGGACGGGTGTATGGAGATTTTAAACCATTGGTATTGGATGGGCGATCAGGGACCGTGATGGAGGCATGCTGAAATTTGCAACTCCGTGGAGCAAAAAGATGATGGAATGGTATATATAAACTGGGCGAACTTCGTCTGAGATGGTTGAGCGTCCATGATAACAGTCCAAGCAGGCTCATCACTTCCTAAACACACGAAGAGATCATCACAACCAAAGTCCCCTAACCCAGCATTCCTGTACACCCACAAACTTGGTTCCACTCACGCACACACCATAGTACGCAAAATACTCCTTCCCACCGCTCCTATACACCATTGCCGAATCGATACTAGTTTCCAGACCCCTGCCATCGTAGTATTCTAGATTCTAGGTAGTCGGGAACAAATCAACGAATCCAACTCATTAACACCTACATATCATACCCGCCCTTGGACCCTAAGAGCCACGTCCAGCGCATATCACACTCGCGGATTCTTTACTCCTAGACCACACTCTAAAACTACTATTCCCACTCCCGGGTGCGCGGCAGTCCTCACTATCCTCCAATAGTCCTCCCGTGTCTTTCCCCCTTTCTACAGTCCCCTTGCATCCGGAGCTCGGTGACCCAGCGATATAAATCAGAAAAGAAAAAAAAGCCCCGGAGGATTCGCCACTCCACATAGAACGCCGCTCCCCCCCCCGGTCTACCCACCTCGCACCCTACTAGACACAAAGAATCACTCCCACATCGCCAGCCACTGAACGCCACACCGAGCCCACTCGGATTCAGACTGTTTGATATACCTTGTCCAGTCTCCATCTAGATAGATAGAAAACTTCAGGAACCATGGACTGGCACTGCTGCACTTGCACGCACAACAACCAGGACCGCCCAGGCGCATCCTGCGAGTTCTGCCAGCACATTTATTGCCAGGAGTGTCAAGTTTATCACTGAAATTACAACTTGCTTCCCCCTGAGCTCTTTCGCCCATCATGAGTATTCGTACTTCATACGTGATCCATGTGGATATCAGCACATTTAACGGCCAGTTAGTTCATTTCTCCCCTAAATTAGTTCGGTATTATGTAGTCTTTAAATTGCTAGTTAGGGCGTTTGCTTCAAAGGGAAGGGAGTGGTATATCGCTCAAACATTTCCTACCGGTACCCGGGGATTTATTCTTGTGTCTTGTGTCGTTTTTTTCTTTCTGTCTTTTTTTCTTTGGGTGTTTAAGAAGCGATATTCGTTCGTAGTGTAGCACGAACGACGAGCCTACGAGATCAATTTTACGGAAACAAAGCGTACCACATTCGAGGGCAAATTGGATATATTTAGGGATAATGATAATGATAATAATAGTTTTTGTTCCCCTGAATAAAGAGATTCGGTCGCATCCTAGGAATCGTATTCTCCTTGTGAAAATGGCAAAAACTCGCGATATTCTCATCTAGATAGGTACATCATTAATACCTATGTCTGCCGAGGTAATTCTTTAGTTTTCTCTTTGCTTCTCTAAAGCCTCTTTCTCCCTACGCCTATCCGGTATAGACTCCCTAGTCGCGAATGTTGTAATTAGATACTCAAAAGTGTCTACAGAAGCGACCCCGCTAACGATAACCTGAGGACGAGATAAAACTCCTGAGAAACTCCCTAAAAGCTATTTCGACCTGTCTCTTCTTTTGTTTCAACGCGGCGGGAATAAAAATGTGCAGATTTACTAGCCGAGAAATTTAGCCAGGAACTTACCTACGGCAGCCGCCACCATAGAGAGCTAAATATGGATATGTCAAAATCTGGTCGCCGGGATGGTTTGTTTCCACACCTTGTCGATCTGGTTATCTGCCGTTCCATCAATATCTTCCCCGATTTTTTTAAAGGAGCTCAGAATTTCAGATAGGCAATAAACCACAAAGTCCTAGCCAACAGGATCTGTTTCCTTTTCTTTTTTCCTTAAAAGTGAAAAGTATTCGGATGGTAGAGGAGCATGGTATGACGGTGCTCAGCGGGCCATACCCCTAACCTATTTCGCATCTCATCCCCTCAAAGCCAGATTATGGTAAAAGGAAGGAAGGCAGGTAGGTAGGTGAGTGAAGGTTAGGCCCGAGATGACGGAATCCCGGAGGGGTATTTGAGGGTTACCTACCTCTCTCTGAGGAGGTTGACAGCTTTTTCCACTCCTTTTTCTCTTCTTCTCTTCCTCGGATAGTTTAGTTTCGGAAATACAGAAGACGATAGATCGTATCTCTCGTGACGATTGCATTTGTGTCAACAGTGACACATGGAACGCAGATAGAATTTTGCACTCAAAGTTTAAAAAAACATCATTCTAATAAGCGTAAAGTAATAAGTCCTCTGTGGCCCCCGTTACTAACCAACTAGGATATCAAAGGAAAGCAATAGGTGCCATGTCAAGCTGTATTTCTGCAAGAATATACACCTTCCTCATAGCCAGGTGGTGGCATTAACATCACCTTATCTTGCGTCTTATACACAAGGTGGATGTATGGGGACATCGTCACATGGGACAATTTGGCGACTTTTTTCAAGCAATATCGAAGCCTTATGTTAGGGTTTTACCTGCCAAGTTCAAATATCTTCCTGTGAACGGCCAAATCTTCTCCCCAACTTTCTCTCATTGTGACTTCAAACACAGCAGATTTCACCAAACAAAAAAGCAAGAAGAAATGGCCCTCTCCTTCACCGTCTTCAACAGACTCCCCGCCGAGCTGAGGGAATTGATCTGGGACATGGCGCACCACGACAGCCCAAGACGCATATGGACCCTGGACGTGTGCAAGTGCGAATCACCAGACGACGAGGAATCCGGCGACAAGATCTGTATTCGCGACCGACACTCGCAAATGACATTCTCAAACAAAGTGCACCGAATATACCGGTGGGCGTGTAGGCCTCGCTCCGCCGCTACCCCCCCTCTCCTGAGTGTGTGTCGAGAATCAAGGAACCACTTGCTCTTCTACCACTACGGGGGCATTGGCAGCACTATCGCAAACAACAGCAGCAGCAGCAGCAGCAACCACAGCGCCGCCTCCATCACACGAGTCCAAAACCAAGCAAGCAAGGGCTCTCGACTAGTGCCTCAAACCTACCGTCCCTTCATCAATACCCCAGAAGACGAGATCCCATACGCCTGCCGCATCGCCAACCTAATTCCCCAAGACATGCCCTCGGCAAGGGCTTACACGGTGCGCGTAATCTTCACATCCCCCGTCGTGGACTACACCAAGGATATCATCGCGATGGCAAACCCCCTGTTGCGCGCCCCAACGCCCATGACGGAACGTCCCGTAATAGGTATCCCCTACGACGACGATCACACTTCTCCACCCCGACCTGCATACTCGAGGACAATCATCTGCTTCCGCACCCCCGGAACTAGCAACCCCTCTTTCCAATTCTGCTCCCCTATTTTCCCGGAAACCTCGCACATAATCGTGCAGAACCAAGTGCTCGGCTTCGAAGCAGACAAGATCCGTAACCTGGGCATCGAGAAAGATTCCACGGAAGAGGGGTTCGATAACGCAAGCACGGGAACGTCGCTCGCGGACTTCAAGTTGCATAAAAAGCTTTCTCTAGCCCAGCTTCTCGTCGACGGGCTCATGGTGTTGCGGGAGCCGGAGGGGGAGGTTCGTCATCCTCGCCCACCTCGATTTGGTTGCTTCGATCGTCTGGAAACGATGAATGTGCACATGCCGGACCTGGCGTTTTGGCTGCAGAGGGAGATGGACAAGGAAGAGAAAGAAAAGAAGAAGATGGTCAACAAGACGACAACGACAAGGAAACGCAAGGCGGGAGCAAAGACCAAGGCCTCTACAACATCAACAAGATCAGCGAAGAGGCAGAAATTGTCTACGACGCCGCCCGTATCTTACTCCTCCTCCGAAGAAAGCGATTCATCCTCCAGCGAAGAAGAAGAAGAAGAAGAAGGAGAATATGATGATGATGGCGACGGCGACGACTTCGTCCTCCCAAACCCCCGGGTCCAGGTCGAAACCCTACGCGCCCGCCCCCTCGGCCCGGCCTCCTCCAAAACCCACAAGCTCGGCGGCATAGCCAAGAGGGAAAGCAGCAAGGTGTACCGCCTGCTGGTGCTGATGATGCTACACAGGAGGCAAGGGCTCGCGAGCAGGGGAGACTCCCGCAATACTGGCACGACCACTATTTCTCCCTCCTTCTCCTCTCCGTCCTTAGCCCTCCCGCCCTCCCGCCTCGGCCCCCACGCCATGTTCGCAACGGCGCAGTTCCGCCGCGCACTCCGCGACGATCGCAAATCCTTCCGGTGCAGCTGTCGATCGGGCGGGGCGGAGAGGCACGTGGTGGATATTTCGGACGTTGCAGCGCCGCCGCCACCATTGGAGACCGGGCACGATGAGCTCCTCAAGATGAGCGATGGGATGGGGTGCGGGCTTAGGGTTTGTTGGTTGGATTAGGGGAAAGTGAAGAGAAAGAAGGAACGAAGGAGCATGTGATCTTGTACGTACGGATAAGGAATGGCTTAATGGCTTGGGTTATGAATAATTGATGATTGGATGGCGGAGGATAGGCTGTAAATGATGTACTATTAGATGGATGGATGGAAGAATACCTAGCATTGTTTTATTTGGAGTTTAGATTGATATATGAATACGGTTCAAATATAGATAAGAGGAAGGGAAGGGAAGGGCAATACTAGTGGTATATCCCCGCGAGTCGGAATTAGACATTCACACTGGTTAGAATTTGTGAAACTTGCAAAGGGCGAATGAAGTATTGGAAAGAATCGTTAGGATGGATCCTAGACCCGAGATCCGTATCTAGTAATTCAAGGAGGGAAATCATCAACAGTTTGCATTAATGCTTCATCAGAAGCAGGTTAAAATCAAGGGGGTTATTTCCTGTCCGGAGCGGAGGAAGTGTTCCCTCGAGGAGAATTTGTCTTACCATCTGGAGACTTGGCGCTAGTAGTATTCGCACGCCTCTGTTGTTTTGCATGGTACTAAATCTAGTCTCAATAGGAAAGATGAGTCGATGACTACCCGACTAGTATTAGTACTACCCGGTCGCCGTGTCAATTACCCCACGGAAGCCCGTGTTATATACCAACTGTGCTCCATCGATCCGAACCAATCCTCCTTCCGGAACCAGATTCAGAATTTCACCATAACCCATACGGGTATTTAATGCGTACCTATCGATGCGAGATCCACCGAGAAACGTCCAGCTCGAAAGCAAGCTTGAAGCCACTTACCGGGCTGACGTTGTTGTCCACGTACGGACCGACCACTCGATCGTGTTTGGTAAACAGATGATAGATCAGCCCTGTGTGGCAATGGCGGAGAAAACCCTTCATCGTACTATTAGATGGGGATTAATAGGGAATATTCTGCGCTTTCTCCTCACCGTGCATACATTGAGGTTGCGGGTCATGCAACCGACCTCGACTTTTACTTCCATCGTCGTTGCTTTATTTATTTCCTGCGGGGTTTGCAACCAATCGCCGCACATGTTTAAAGGAGGGGTATTCAGTCCGAACTATAAGGCCTGCGTGGACTTCCTAATCTGGTATGTCTCGTGGCTGATACTGTGTCTGCTCTGCAGTGAGATAATGATAATTGATTATACCGGAATATCCGGCGATGCTACGCAGCGTAGCATCTGCTCCTTGCTTATGTATGTATGTATGTACATTAGTAGTTCTGATAACATGCCGGCCGCCTATTAAACGTGCCATCCGCCGTTTATGGGCTGTACAACCGCAGCTGAATGCTCCTTAACGCCTCGAGCAGGCACCTTGGAGCTTTCTAGGATATGAAAAACCTGCTTTCCAGACAACATTCCTCACGCCAAGCTACAGCACCTAGTGTGTTTGGCTGGACAATAGCTGACCGTATAACGTCAGGTAACGTGAGTCCAGGCTGCTTATATCCTTCCGTGTCAATTTGAGCCTCAGGCCGGCCAAGCCAAGCCATCTCTCGGCCTGCCAACCGTACCTGGAACAACTTCCAGGCCCAGCCAGCATGAAAAGCCCGGCAGGGATATCAAACAAATCGGCCTTTTCAAAGCCATCCAAATCCAAACTTCATGATCATACCCTTACCTACTTTCCACGTCATTCTATTATCCATCCATCCATCTTTCTCGAAATTCCCAAATTCCCAAATTCCACGCTTTCAACCCTTTCGGCCTGCGCCGTGCGGCCGGTATTCACCGTCTCACCTTCTCACCGTCTCACAGTCTCACCGTCTCACTATCTATCATACTGTATCTTACTCTTTCCTCTTTCCTCAACCTTTTACATTTTACCGCCTCACTCCATGCATGTATAGTCTCACCACCGCACTCGCAGCCGCAGTCTCACCTGGTGCAGCACTGCAGCATTCGGGCCCAAGTTAACCTAACTGCCTAAGGCCCGACCGCTCGCTGCTTACCCCAGGTGCTGCTAGTCCGAATATAGTCCGAAGATCGCAAATCACATGGAATCCTCCGCTGCGACCTGGCCGGAGGTGGCGGACAGGCATCGATACCCATCTATTGAAATCTCACCACCCACCCACCTCCCGACCAGCCCTCAGCTATAGACAGCAATTATCATGTTCCTTCTCCGGTGGCCAGCAGTCGGGCGGTTGGAAGATATCACGAGCTATACCGCAACGGGTAGTGGCATTGTTCGTCTCAGCGCGCTCAGAATCCCAGTGCTCCGAACGCGAATATCTGCAAACTCGATAGCCGGCCAACAAACAGTAGCAATGACCGAATCGGTCCTATAGTCCCCTACGACCCAATATATCTGCTACAATTATGTTACTGCATCCAGCAACTAGCGAAGCACGCACGGATACTTTCTCGCCACTATAATCCGTGTTGTCCAGAGGGGCGCACTACAGCATAATTTTTATCCCCGGCACACACACACACACACACACACATACACACACACACTCGCGGCAAAATTCACACCGCACAATTATCCAACATCCCCCGATCGGATCAAGAATAATACCGCCCAATACCCATTTGGGCCTCTTCGGACTTCATCCTTGTTACCAGTCCCTCTCATTTCCCAATGACAACAGTTGGATTCTCGGGACGCCCAACGCGACGAGAAACATGTACGGATTAGGAACATTACGGATCAGGTTCCCTGCAGAAAGCAAGCAAGCCCTCCAATGCCTTGCTTCTCCTCAAATCCTGCCGTTGAAACCTAGGGTCTCTTCTTGTATTTCACTCATCAGAACGGGCAAGAAAGGGAGGACTCACTCGGTGTGTTTGCTGCCACCATCCGATCCACGTATGCAATCTCACCCCGTACATACGGAAATGATGTAAGGACGTAAGATGTTAGATAAGGCCTGTTGAAGCGTGGTTTGCCACTATCAACAGTGTGGTGGACCAGAAGGGTGGGACTACATAGGTGGTAAGACGGCATGCCCTACCTGGTTTAGGGATGCTGCTCCCAACTCTCACCAACACCAGAACGAACGCCTTAATCCAATGAATATATAAACAATGTCCAGTCCCGAAATCCGGCTTAAATTCCATGCCCAAGTTTCACACATCCCTCACCCACACTTCATCCAGAGCGTCAACTTCAACGTCCACACCGCACCACACGGCTTGCCCACCATGAATACCCCAAGCCCCTGCGCCGCCAAAGTTCCCACGAAGGGAATGGCTGCCTACGCCTCCACGACCTTCTTCCAGCCCCACAGGGCCCGGGAAGCCATCCGCGACGCCCACGCCAAGACGATCCCCCCGTTGATGGGCTACTATGCGGGCATCTCTTCCATCCCAAACACCAGGTTCCTGGCTCCCATGGGCTTCGACGCCGTGTGGATCGACTGGGAACACAGCTCTTGCAACGTCGAGACCATGACTACCGTTCGTCCCCTCCCCGCCCACCTTTCTCTACCTGACGTATTAACTCCCGCTCTACCCACATAGATGGTCCACGACTCCATCTTCATGTCTGGCGGCCGCACCATCCCCTTCGTCCGCGTCCCGGGACACGACCACGCCTCAATAGGCTACGCCCTCGACGCCGGAGCCTCCCTCATCATCCCGCAGGTCGAAACCGTCTCCGAGGCAAAACACGTCATCTCCGCCGCCAAGTTCAACGCCTCGCGCCCCTCCGTCCCCGGAACCCGCTCCGCCCCTCCCTTCCGCTACATCATCGGCGTGACGGACCAGCCCTACGACCCAGCCCGCACCCTCCACGAGTGTCTCAACGACCAGGCCGCCATAATGATCCAGGTCGAGTCCCTCGCCGGCATCGAAAACCTCGACTCCATCCTCGCCGAATGCGGCTCCGACATCGACATGGTGTGGTTCGGCTCCCTCGACTGCCGCGTCTCCATGGGCCTCCCCGGCAACTCCGGCCTCGGAGGCGCCGAGCCGGAGTGGCTCGCCGCCGCCGCCAAGTTCAGGGAGATCATCGACAAGCACGACAAGCCCTACGCCGGCTTCGGCTTTTCCGGCCCGCCGTTCGGCGCCGTGGAGGGCTTCGTGGAGAGCGCCGAGAGGATGAGCATGATGATGATGGCTGCCGACGTGCTGGCCTTTATGGGCATGGGGAATGCTCTGCAGGAGGCTAAAGCGCTTGTTGCGCCCCTGGTCCAGAGGGCCGGGGGGAAGAACGGAGAGACAACGAACGGGAAGGTGGTGGAGGAGAAGAAGACGGAAAATGGCGAGGCAATTGCTGCTAGATAAAAGCAGGCGGGCCGTGGCGATGGCGAAGAGGGAAGTGGTCGTGGATATAGAATGATAGACGAGTAGATAGACGGATGTGGGCATAGCAATATATTGCCTCTCTCGCCCTCAGTGTCGCGGCAATATATCATAGACAAATAAATGATAAGACTGAAGAATCAGCCATATATCGCCTCCCTCTTCTCTACGCCACCACCCACACCCCGTCCACCGACTTCTCAACTATCAACTTCAGCGTCATGACCTCCGTCGGGCTCGCCGTAGGCTTTCCCAGATCCTCCTTCTTGAAGCAAGCCGTGATCCTGAATTTCTTTTCCCCGATTGGCATCTCTACCGAATTCGAAAGCTGGGACAGCGCGGGGGCATAGGCGTCCAAGCCCATCCACGTCAGCGGCTCGATTTTGTCCTCCTTCAGCAACAACCACTCCTCCCTGGGATAGCAACCCGCCTCGAAAACCCTCGCGAAACACTTCTGGGGGTGGCAGCCGCAAAGCACGATCATTTTCTTCTTCTCCCACTCTTGGTCCGCCAGAGCAACCTCAAAGTGCGTCGCCAGCACCATGGGCCACCCCATCCACGCGTGCGGCCGCGGCCGCAGGAATATCCTGTCCGTAACGTCCCACAGGCTCCTGGGCGAGACTCCCAGCAGCTTGCACCTCGTAGTGTCCGGGAGTATCCGAATGGCCGACTTCCTGTAGCCCTGGTACAGCGTCGGCGATGTCTGCGAGGGCGTCGATATGTGATAGTCCTCGGTCGGAATCGTCATGCCCATCCCGTCCGGCCCGTTTTCCTGGAACGCGGCCAACTGCAGCGAGTGGTCTCGATAGTAAAGCTTGGGTCCTATCTTACGCAGAAAAATCCCAACGTGGCTGATACCCCTTAGCCCGAGGAATAGGACATACCTCACCCTCGTGATTCCCGTTGAGGGATCAGTCCTCTTCACCGTCCTCAAAACCATGTCCGAAGACGCCAGCACCCCCTTGTTCGTCGCCGTGAAATGAACATCATTATTCCCATACGTAACCACAGTCCCACAGTCCCCGAATGCCTCGGGACTCGGCGCAAACACTCCCAGTTCGCCCTTACTTATATCCGCCGGCGGCGCCCACGCAAAAATCGTCATCTCGTTGCTCCTCTTGATGATCTCCTCCTGCAACCTCCTAAATGACTTCATCCCCTCCCCGTATATCAGCGGCATGTTCACGTCGAAGATGCCGAGCAAGCTGTACGCCCGATCCTCGACCCTCGTAGTTCGCCTCTGCGCCGCCCAGCTCATCCTCTGTGCGATCGAACAGGCCCTCAGATCACTCTGCCCCAGCAACACTTTGGTCGGAATACTCGTGATAGCCGACACCACCTCTGCGACTTTCCGGTTCTTCTCTTCGCCCTCGGCGCTCGCGGAGAAGTCCCTCACAGTAGCCCTATAATTCCACTCGGCATCGAAAATCCTCGTCACCTTCGGGGCCAGCAATTCCTGGAGCGTCCATCCCCTCGAGAACCATCTGCACCGGCCCAATGTGCTTTGGTCGAGTTCGCAGTGCTCCCCCTCCCTCAGGGGCGCCAGGTCTTCCAGGTAAAAATAGCACCTCGAGCTCCGCTCATACCACGCAAACATGCTGTTGATGCTCTCCGTCAGCTCGGCGCTGCTGGCCTTGTCGATGCAGCACGTGTCCACCCAGACATACCCGAACCGCTTCCCCGCCGTCTCGCACATCTTGACAATTTTCTCCCACCCTCGCTTCTTCTTGAACCCCTCGCCGGCGGACGAGGACGCCATGTCCCGGAAGGTCACCTCCTCGCCCTCCCGCCATGTGTGCGACAGGATTGCGTAGGGAGGGATGTTTGAGGCAAACTCCTCCAGCTGAAGAGTCGTGGTGTTTATTAATCGCATGGTGGTGGGGCAATTGGTTCTTCGTGTTGGTGAAGATAGTAAACTAGTTAGTCGTTAGTAAGTTAGTATCATGCTGGAGAATGAAAAGTGCCCGCCCACCTTCCAGCCTTGTCCGGGCAGGCAGGCAGGCAGGCAGGCAGGCAGGCAGATAGCCCCCGTGATTGGTGGGCATACCGCTTGCACAATGCAGGTGAGACCGTATCTAATAACTACTACTGTCTGTAGCCCTGCCATCCCCTCCATCGGGTATTTTTTTCGCCTGCAAAGAAAGACCTGTGCTGCCGGCACGGCAACATCATTTGCAGCTTCATCGTGATACCACCTCGAAGACACCCGTCAAAGGCGAGGAAAATATGGCGGCGTGTGGTTGCACTCGGTCACTTGGGGCGACAGAAGAACGCATGTCTGGGAATCCGACGAGCCCATCATAGGATCCGGAACCCGACCCTGATTCTCCAGGGGGCCTGATTAATATTCCGTCACCATTCATCAACCAAGCCACGGTAGGAACTTGTAACACTGACATTCAAGACACTGCTGTATCATGTGCAAAGGCGGGTCGTTCCGATTTTTTTTTTGTCGACCTTTCATTGCACTACTGAAAATCCTGCTGTTCGTAGATCCATTGTTTCATGCCAGTTCCCCTCGAATTTTGATTTGGAGTAAGTATATGGCATCAATGATGTCAGCGGCACGAGGAAAACATGTCCTTGGCAGGGCCGGCGGGGCTTCCCAGCAGCTGGCTGAGCAAGCAGGGGTACAATCAGCAACGATCGAGGTGATGTCTTGGCATCGACAAGTGCCGTGCTTGAAAATGGTGACGTCAGGGGTTTCCAAAATTTGTTGCGACGCGTATTTCCGAGTCGTGTCATCTCCTCATGATACTGTTCATATACAGTTAGATTTACTGTACGGAGAAAGCAAACAATGCCGTTTCACGTTGCAACCTACAGGAGTCCTGAGTTGTCTTGTTCATCAATCGACGCTTTTTTGGGTCTCCCGCGGCTGAGAAGGTGAGTCGACCTATCCACGACATGCCACAGTTTGGGTCACTAGGTCCGGTTCTGAAGAAGATATTTCCCTGATGGATTTGAGGAATTGAAAGTTTGCCTCATTTAAATTGCGGGGCAGGCTCTTGGAACCGGGAGGTGGATGGAACCCTGGGAATTCTTGGAACCCACCCTTGCCCACCATCACACGATCTTCAGATCTTCGCACCCAATTTCTTCCCGTGGCGAAGCAAGACAACATAATCAGATGCCAGCATATATTCATAAAACACAGCAAGCCCACAAAATGATGTGAGGAGTGGCCGGGTGGTTTGCCCCGGACCGCATGGTGTCCTGCACGAACCATTGGCTTAGCGGGTTAGCAGCTAGCTCTCTCACCTGGGTTTGCTGGTTTGGCACTTCCCATGTGGAGGTTGAATGCATCATGACGGCCCATTGTGAGACACAACCTTGATAGCCCTAATCACCCAGTGGTGGGAGGCTGGCTTGGCCGCGGCCCATCTCGATTGCCTCCAGTCGGAGATACCTTGGTGGTCGAAGTCCCTTGTCTTGAACGCGTGCTCGCTTGCATGTTTGTCTTGCTTGTTGGCATTGACCAGGAAGGCCTCCATGCCCGTATTCAATCCACTCTGTCTGGGAAGGTGCATATGGTACTCTTGCTTCCACCGTAACGCGGCGTGGGTGGACGTACTTCCTCGAGACTGGCGCCAGTAAATGTCTGGTTATTGTTTTTGTCCAATCAATGCCCCTCAACCCCGGCGCAGACGCCTCCTTGCAGACCGAGCTTCCCTCCTGAGGTGCCTGGCTACTACTGCTGGCGCTCCCGCTATGGGCATCTTTCTTTCACTATAATGTATGCAGACTGGCAGGAACTCGATGACGTACCAGATGGCTGATTGAGCCCCCCATGATGGTTCTTACTTTGTTCTCACTCCTTGTCTTTGATGTTTGCGAAGCTTGTCTACTAGTCATGTACTACAGTACTACAGTACTGTACTAGCATCTACCTAACCAACTAGCATAGCCTATCCGAGTAGTAATGTAGTTGCCCAGCCAATTCGGGTTGTCTGGCCTTCACCAGCCACCCAATTGCCAGGTACGTCCGTTATGCCAACTTCCGTCTATGATGTAGTGCACCTGCCAAGGCAAGAGGATATCAAGTAAAATGTGGGAAGGAAGGAATCCAAGACATCATCAAGAACTTTCTTCCTGAGATATAAACACCGGCCGTGCACCACCCTTTCCTCTACAACCGATTTGATTCTCTCTTCTTTTTACCATTCCCAATCTTACAGACTAGTAATAACGATACCCCTTGATACCCGAGTTTGACAGAAAGAAAGTTTTATTCTTCTGTTTCAGTAATACCCTTCACAGTTTGTGAATAATTGTCGCCATTTATTTTGATACCCAATACAATCACCGCTCTCCACACAATATCCCCACTCACAATTCCGAGCCCTGTCCTACCTACAACCCGGCCGACTCGCAACCACTATCGAAGCTATCCATCACCCCTAGTACCACTCATCCTCAAATACAAGTCATCATGTCTTCGCAGAATCAAGTCAACAAGCCCACCAACTCCAAAATCAAGGAGGCCGATGTAAACCGCAAGCTCCAGCTCTACGGAATCGTCAGCGCCTTCAAGTCCGGAAAAGTTCCCTCAAATGACCAGATCGACGTGGCTCTAAGCAGCTTCCTCGCATCCAAGCCTATCGCAAACCCCTCCAAGAAACTGTCAGAAGAGGGTCAGGCCATCGCCGCCGACTTCAGGAATGTCGTGGAACAGGCAAAGCTGCTCCTACTCTCCAAGAACGAGGGCAATCTTCTCCAGGATTTCATCTACCAGACTTCACAGTTTGACCCAAAGACCATCTCAAAACCTGGTGCACCTGTCAATAAGGAAGCCGCGAGGGCCCACGGTCAAGATGCTCTCCAGGGATTCAAGACCCTCGGCACCCTTCTCGTTACCAATGGCCAGTTCCGCAAGCTGCTGAAGGATGCCACTGTGCTCCTCCGCGATGTGGCTGGTGACGCTGCCACCAAGACTGCCACTAGGGTTAAGCCGTCCGATGAGCAGTTGTCACGGATGGACGAGGCTGCCGCTGATAACACCTGGCACGAGGCCCCCGATTTCTCCAAGGAAAAGATGAGGAAGCAAATGCAGGGTGTTTACAAGGGTAGCCCCAAGAAGGACCTCAAGAACGTAGCCGACAGCGGCAACGCTGCCGCTCAGACCTCTGATAGAAATGATGTCACTGCCGAGGAGACTGGCCAGGCTAGTGCTAATGCTGCCAAGGCATCTGCGCAGGAGAAGCTTAGCGACAATGTTCCTGATGAGACTAAAGAGAAAGCGAAAGCTCGCAAGGAGGAGGCTCGCCGCCGCGCCCGCGAGTACTTTAACCAGAAGATGCCCACAGAGCGCCGCGACCAGGTTGTATTCCGTCTCAAGAAGATGGTGATGGAATGCCAGGCCCACCCTGACTACATGCAAGCCGTTGAAACACTCCTCAACCTTGCTGAGCAGTACGGTGGCCATGCCAGCACCATGTCCAAGGGAGGCTCTAACTCTGCCAAGCAAACCCGCACCCACTTCCAGCAGGCTGAAGTTGACCTCAAGACCCTCATTGAGCGTTCTGCCAACGGAACTTCTCTCGGTGGTCTCTTTGGCGCTATCGACACTATCTACAAGGATGCCGACAAGGACCCTGAACTCAAGGACTGGTTCCGCTCCGTCGACAAGTACATTCGCCGCTGCCTCCAGGAGCAGGGCTACATCATGGCCGACGTCTCCAACAAGGATGGAAACCGCATCTACGATCAGGGTCGTTACCTTCTCCGCGAGAAGTATCGCACCCACACCAACCGTGTTGTCGACGAGGCTCGCTTCCTTGGCGAACAGTTCGAACAAGACCCGATGAACAAGACCTTCGGCAATGCCATGCAGAAGCTTTTCAACGATCTTGGCAAGGACTCTGATGGGAAGCCTGCATTCAAGCCTCATTTGGTCAAGGATATTTCCGAGGTCATTATTCCTGCCGTCCTCGAGAACATTGCTTATATCCCTGTGCCTCGCATTGAATACACGGATCCCCAGATCGATGCCATCATCGAGAATCTTGTTCTCGAATCAGACAATTTTGCCCCCAACATACTGGAGGTGGCATCTGATCACTCCTTCCGCTGGGGCCGCAAGCAACGCAAGGGGTTCAACCAGAGCCACAACGCTGTCGAGGTCTCTGTTAAGGGCGTTCAGATGGATCTCCGTGATGTTTCCTATCACATCAAAAAGAAGCAAGGATTTCCTTCGGTCACCGACACCGGTGTTGCCGACATTCTCCTGCCTGGCGATGGCCTGAGCTTCAAGATGAAGATGTCCACTGCTGAGGCTAAGGACAGACAGCATTTCTTCAAGGTCGACAAGGTCGACGTTGATGTCAAGGGGCTCAAGATCAATGTCAAGCAGTCCAAGCACAAGCTCCTGTTCAAGATTGCCAAGCCCATCATGCTCAAGGCTATCCGTCCCGCCATCCAGAAGGCCGCCGAGAAGGCCATCAAGGACGAGTTCAACCGCGTGGATGCTCTCCTATTTGACGTCAAGCAGGAGGCGGAGAAGGGTGCCGACATGGAGCGTGCTGACGGTGAGGGCAAGAAGCCCTCCAAGTATGCTCGCTACGTGGACGCCTTGAAGAAGAAGATGGTTGAGGGTAAGCAGAAGGCTGCGGCTGAGGCTGAGGCTAAGGCTGAGGATAAGAAGATGAACATGGCCATGACCAAGGACGACTCTATCTTCCCCAGCATCCACCTCCCCGGCGGCATCAGCTCCAAGGCTACCGAGTACAAGGAGCTTGCCCGCAAGGGTGACAAGTGGGAGTCTCCCGTCTTCAGCATCGGCAAGGCCGAGAAAACTCAGAATATCCCAGCGCCCCCCGAGATCAAGAGGAAGGAGGCACCTCACCACATGCCTTCTAACTCAGGCAACACGCCTCCGGGTAACGGCACTGCCGACTACCCCGCTGGAAACCCATACACGAACGGCCAAAGCGCCAAGCATGGCAACAACGGCCAGCCCCTTGGGGTCAGCTACTAGGGCCTTTGTCATGCCAAACCGCAAGAACCCGACACATCCCGTGGAGAATCCAACTTTGGTATCATCTCGCGTGCTGTTACCCTTGAAGCACATTCGAAGTGGCATAGCTTGACGAAGCAAGGCTCGGCCGTTTGTCGCGAAAAGTCATTTTGATATTTCTCGCTTAGATACCCTAGGAGATGGAAAACCGTTACGGGAGTAATCATATTTGCGATGGGATTATTCGCATTTGGAATTGTAATGAAAAATGAATGGTAATGATGGCAGTTGGTTTTTGTTGTTCATCTAATACCCGTTTCTTGTGTTTTGGTGCCAACCTACCTATGTAGTAGAGAGAATGTATTGTTATCCTAGCTGATGATCATAAATGTTCTATGTTCCAAACTAGTCCATATTTCCCATGCTCAGTCCAAGTTTCCTCCGCCGTGTGCACGTTCCGCACAATTTCACGTGAAACATCAGCCGAATCGCAGTCTCTAGTTCGCATAGTCAAGTGCTTATAATATTAAAAATATTACACAATTTATCTACCGTTTCCACCTCGTGACGGCCTAAGCCCGCGGCGCTTGGGAAGGGCCCATGACCCTGCGCAAACTGCCAAGAGTCTCCAGCCCAAAGTTACCCGGGGGATCGTTATCCATGAGCATGAAAGCGGCGTCGCTAGCAGTGAGGCGGCGATTCATGTTGAACCCTATAATAAAATTAACGACGCTTCCTTCTTCCCTACCCCAGGAATTGATGAACCAGGCTTCGGCGGTCCCACTGTCGGGGTGAAGAGGGGAAGACCAGAACCAGATGCAGTCGAGGGCATTCTTGTCGACGCAGAAGATCAGCTGGGCGTTTTCCGTCATGACGAGGTTCCAGAGCATGGCCTGGTGGCGGGGCTTGAGGCGGGAGTAGAACGTCAGGAAGCGAGCGTGCTGGGATTGGCGTCCGCGCCAGAGGAGGGGGGAGGTCAGGGAGGGGGACCCGGGAAGGGAACCGGGGCCCGAATCATAGTCGTAATTGGGGCTTCGGGGCCGGGGACCCAGGTTGGAGTAATTAGTGCGGAGGACGTTCCAGCTGAAGAGACGGCGGATGCCCGCCGAGCTGGGCGTAGTGGCAGGTCCCGCGTACCCCCCTCGACCAGCATTGTCATCGTCCGCGTCCGCGTCCGAACTTTCCGGGGCAAGATTTACGGTGCGAAGAGCGTGGAGCATTTCCCTCCACCCGCCCTGGAAGATTTTACTCCTATCCCAGCGATCGGCGTTCCCGCGGCAGAGCAGCCTCCGCTTGTGTTCCCGGACAAGGTGGGATGATTCCAGGCCGGCACCCCGGCCGACGAGGAGGTACGTTTGCTCCCACAAGCTTTGTTCTTTTTTGAAGCGCAGGATGTGGTAGAACTCGCGGCCTGCTTGCTGGGCTTGAAGGCGCCGCGGGCTCTGCGGGGGAGGGGGGAGAAAGGTTAGGACTGTGTCCCCCACGCCGAAGGAGAAGAAAAGGCGTGCTTCCCCGGCGTAGGAGAGGAGGGACTCGAAGTCGGGAACGCCCATGCCGCCGCGCAGGTGGGCGAGGAAGTACGACGCGTACGGCGAAATGACGGAGGCGGGGAGTGGGGTGGATGAGGAGGAGGACACAAAGGTCCAGCCTGCTGCTGCTGATGGTGATGGGGAAGTGGCTCTGGTGGCTTGGCGCGAGGAGGAGGGTGTATCGGTAGTTGCTGTACGCCTGAAATCGAGGAAGGATAGTGCTTTGATTTGCTCCGGGGGAGCACGGGAGTAGGTGCTCCCCGGCCCGCCGTAGTGGTGCAGCGGCTTGGTCACTAGATGTCTCATCGCCGGCATGACCGCCAGCGTCGGGGGTTCGCAGGTGATGTCCGGGTCCGAAGGCGGGGGGTTCGTGCCGCGAAAAGGAAGTCCCTTGAGCCTTTTACGAAGTGTTTCCATCTCCTCTTCCGACACGCGAGTGACGTCGTCGGACGTCTTGAACAGACGGAAAGGCATGCCCTTCTCCCAGTGATGGACGGGCTCGCAACTTCCTCTCCCTCCGCCGTTCCAGTCCATGGCGGGGCGGGGCGGCTTCAGGTTCTCGTCCCCCAAAAGATACTTCTGCAGCATATGTGCGTACCTTTCGGTTTCCTTGGTAACGACGGGACGATCGAAGAATTCGCACGCGGCGTTGAGGCCCTGGAGCCTGGGCCGGTCCCTCGGCGCGACGCTCAGGCACTGGCACACCAGCACCTGCAGGGCGTGCATCTTGAACTTTTCGTCGTCCGTTTGGAAATCCCGGACCAGTATCTTGACGGGGCTGGACGGGAGCACGAAGCTGCCGTTCGTGAGGTAGGGCCCGTCGTTGTTCCTTCTCGGGACGGTGGCCGCGGTCTCCCAGACCCACATTCTGCGCTCGAACCTCACGTTCGCGAAGCCGGTCATGAGGCTCGCCATGATCCACCCGATCTGGTACACGTTCGTCTTGTACCCGTAGTTCCCCGCTATCTCGGGCAGCCACCGGCCCCTGTGGTCGGTCCAGCCTCTCGGGAACTTGGCGTCCGCGCCCCACCGGGTGCTCGGCTTCGGGTGCTTGAAGAATTCCAGCTCGGGGATCTCTTGTTTCTCCCTCGCAATCTTGTCTCTCTTGTAAAGCGTCTTGAAATCCTCCCCGTCCTGCTCCGGAGGCATGTAGGCGTATTTCCCCGTCTTGCTGAGGCCGTAGCGCTCGCCGAAATCCAGCTCCCTGCCACCGTCGCTGCCAATGTCCGTCTCGCAGCCGAAATCCGCGATCAGCAGTTTCGGAAACATCTTGTGGTGTCCGCCGGGCTCCCGTCGATCGACTCTCTGATCGTCGAATTCCTCCACGTGGTCGCTCCATTCCAGGGCCTGGGTGAGCACGTTCATGGGGTCGAGGTCGAAATGAATGACGTCCCTCGCCCTGGCGCGCCCGCCGCTGTCGGGCGTATCGCTGTCCCCCTCCTTGTCGGGGTACGCCATGTTGCTCAGCCCGCTGGCGAGACAGCGGAAGATCTCCCAGTACATGTCGGCCGTCGGCGCCCACAGGTGGGGGCTCATCCACAGCCTTCTGATCACCTTGTCGAACGACCCGAGGGGGTACCAATGGTACAGCACGCCGTAGGGAAACCTCTCTTCCACCACGTCCCTCGTCTCGCGGTCGACGAACTTCTCCCCCCTCACGTCGGGAACCAGGGTGTGGACTATGTGCTTTCCCCCGGCGTGGCGCCTGTGCGCGCGCCTCTCGGCGTGGAAAATGGCCTTGTTTTTGTGCTTCTTCAACGCCACGGTGTGCCGCCGCAAGGGCTGGCCTCGGGGGTTGCTCCTCGCGATGTAGTCGCAGAGGTACACGTCCCCGAACCCTCCCTCCCCGATCCGGGTCCGGAGGCGGAACGTGCCGGTTTCGGGCCTCTTGAGGAAGGGGCGGTCGATCTGCGCGACGGTCTTGTGGGGGTTGCGGTAGTAGGAGGTCGGGTAGAGCATGTAGTGGTTCTCGCACTGGGCGGCGGACACCCAGTCCTGGGGCTTGAAGGGGTCGGGATAAGTCATTTTGTGGGGGGGGGGGGGGGGTGGGGGGGACCAGAGATTATTGGATAGGCTAGGTCGGTGTTAGGAATTATTACAGGCACTTGGGAGGAGGTATTATTGGGTTGTGTCGGCGGATAGATAGATAATCGGGTATGTGTCGAGTGCTAATCCTGAAAGCACTATGTAGCTACATCACTTCGAGGCAGCTGGTTATCGAAGTTGGGGAAATGGTTCAAAGAGCCATAGCAGGTAAGTTAAACATGGACCGACGACATTCCCCAGGCTGGAGATTTGAACATTTTGAGGTCCCTCCGAGTGGCTGCCTCACTAAGACGCCATCATGAGCGACAAAGGTTTCTTCCCGACACGATCCAGAACACTCTATTGTCGCCGCCTCGTGGGCGAGCACAAAGTTCATTGTTGGATGGAAAACAATGCTTTGTATTGCCCTCACAATTTTGTGAATATTGATGGTCCACCTATTGTTCAGCACTGCATGTTTTCCCGGCGATGCAGAGTGATGGAATTGGAGCCGGTATAGTGTGATTGGCTATACTGCGATCGTAAACTTGGGGATATCATGCCAGTACCGCAAAACCTAAGCTTGGAAACAGTTACATACCTAAAACAGTAATGTACAATATGTTGAATGCCCGAAGTTTCAGAAATGGCTTTCCAAGACCTCACTTTTCCACCGTGAAAAGAGTTTCAGCCCCGTGAAGCTGGAAAAGGTTGCTTTCTCTTCCGTCCCATCAGGATCCACCTAGCAACCATTCAAACAACAACCCGAGTGCGTACATATGTTCTAGACCTCGAATGGTGGAGTATGTATTGTTGATATTTAGCTTAGGTCCCAGTCCTTGTGTTAGGTAGGAAGGTGGAGACAACGAAGGTTGAATTTAATGCTATTATTATTAACCACTACTTGTCGCTAATCGTTGAGAGCGTCGCTGTTCTTGGGCTCTAGGTTTTGCCATCTTATGGAGAACCACCACCGCCATTCTCGCTTAGCAGCCCCCATATCCACTCACCGCGCTCGATCTCTTCTCTCGGCAGTGTTTGAAGGCGTCTCAACTCATTGACCACTCTCTGAACCTTATCTCTTATCGTTCGCTTTCGTGGGGAAGTAATATCCCTCCTCAGTGGAGATAACACGTCAGAAATCGTATCTAGGCCATCAATGATGGTGTCTGGCGAAGGGTTGGGTGTTTTGAAGTCGTGTCTTAATAGATCATTAAAGGGTTCTCTTCTGTTAGGCCCATCTTTTCAACAGGAATCACGGGCAGTCTTGGCTATTATATTCCTTCAGAGGCAGCCTGACATGCGGCACTATAACGCCGCACACCAATATCTTACATTGTAACCTGCATTGCCGTAGTTATTGATTTCTATCCTGATAGTGATATTGTAATCAAGGTATTGTTTACTCACGTGTGACACTTCGCAATTCTAGTGCGGATAAGAAGTTGCCGAGGTGTTTTCCAGCAGGCAAGAGTATAGATAATTATTCTAGGAGTGTCCGGACACCACAGCTAAGAATTGAGGTAGACGACAAGACACGATGAAATTCCATAATAACTGATGTTCCCCATTTTTCAGATATCCTATGTATATATCACTGTAACATGACTGTAACGAGCCCCGTAGCACAAAGACCCCCCCCGTTATTCCACTATGCCTATGTCCTTTATCTCAACTTACAACACCCATCCACCCATCCATCCCATAGCGTGTCCCGGTTCACATCGTAACGCAAAAGTGCCTCATCGGTCTTTGTCCGCTCAACATCCAGTTCTAGCATTGGTCCATCTCCCGCAAACCCACGGATAACCGCATCGCCAAGCCCCATCATCTGCAAGTCGCGCAGGTCCTGAGGTTCCACAATTACATCAACATATATACGCCGGATCGACTTCCGAAGGGTTATCCAAGGCACCAACACGTACCAGAGATATCGCCAGCAAATATCGAGAAAACATTAACCAATCCCTCGACTGCAGGCCCTTTTCCTATAGCGAACCACCATCTGCGTTAGCGGCTGTATTCCACGATACCACCCACCCTCTGAACACAAGCAACTAAACACCCTTCCAGAAAATGGCACTCTCACAGAGACCCTCACCACTCTGTCCAGTTCTGTTGCCGCTCCGCGACGACACCGCCGCGATCGCCGCCAACGACAGCGCCCCCGACAAGGAACATATGTCTGTGCCTCTCCAATCTCTCCAACAACCACCAGAAGAGGAGCATACAGACCCGCAAGCTTCGACATTGTCGCCCTCTTCATCCTCATGTTCAACGCCAAAGGCAAGGCACTTGCCACTACTCTCACCACGACCGTTCTTCTCCCCCTCAACACCCAGCGAGCCCTCGCTCCCTCTACCTCCCCTTCTATCGCCCGCACCAGCACAAGAAATACAATTCCTCACCCTATCACCTCATGCCTCCAAAACCCCTACTACTACTATCACTACTATCCCTTCGCACCTCCAATCGCCCGCAATCCCTCCCGTCTCGGCCCTGAAACTATGCAAGGATAACCCCTCCTCCGGAGTCCCCTTCTCCCACGACCCCAGCTGCACCGCGCCAGCCCCACCACCACCATCACTCTTCCCGCACCCCGCGCACAACCCACCACCACCACCACCCGCCTGGCCCTCCCCTCCTCCTGGCGCGCACCCGCCTCCTAGCGCACCAGCCCGACACCCTCTCCGCCCTCTCTCGGCGCTGCATCCCTGCTCCGAACAATCCTGGAGTTCCCTCGACGCCACCTCGCCCAGGTACAGGCTGCTGAAGGTAGCCGGCCTGGTCGACGACGGCGCGGGGACGGGGGGCCCAGGGGGCCCAGGGGGGGGGAGGACGAGATGACGAGGACGAGGACGAACGCGTCCTGGTCAGGGTGTACGGGAGGGGCGGGCGGGGCGGAGGAGGAGGATGAGGAGGAGGAGGAGGAGGAGCAGGAAATATAGCGGAAGGAGGGGAATGGGTGAGCCAGGGCGAGAGCTCCTCCTCCTCCTCCTCCTCCGACGAAAACGACGGCATTTTGCCTTGTGCTCCTATATAAACACCTAACTTGCAAGTAGCTCCCTTACCTCGGGCGGGGAAGACGCCGTGATCGTGGTACTGTATGTTAGTTATATCCATGGGCCACGCCTAGGCTGGCAGCCAGGCTAACTACGTAGGCACGTCGCATGCATGCATGCATGCCGCAGCAGCAATCATCATCGGAATGGGACGAATAGTTTTGAACTTAATAATAATAGGAAAATTCGCATTCGTTGATCCAAAACGCCCCAGGGCTCCCTCTCAGGGAAACCCCCGTCTTTTGGCTATCCAGCATGTATCTAAACCTAGCGCTATGTTCTCAGGTAGATGGAAATTACGGTCATGTCAAAAAGAAAAGAATCAAGTCCCGTCCTCCTCCTCCTCCTCCTCCTCCTCTTCCTCCCCCTACTCCTCCTCCACAATCCGACCAAATCCAGTGTCTTGCGTGTCGTATGAGAGAAAGAAGTGTTTCGTGTGTTTCGTGTGTGGCGTGTGTAACAAACCCTATATTTTCTTTGCTCCAATTCCAATATTCCATGTCCCGCTGACGATGAAACCTACTCCATCACCTTACCTCCTCCCAGCAGGAGAATCAGTCGCCTTCTTCACCCTCGCCTTGTTGTGCCTCTTTTTGTGCCTCGTCAAGTTGTCCAGCCTGCCCTCGTACTTGCACCCAGGGTGCTCGCACCTCTCAATCTGCTTCGGAACCCCGCTCCTCTCGGCAATCTCCCTGTGGCTGGTCCACATGTGTCTCTGAAGACCGCGGAGATCGGCGGACCTAAACGAGCACATGTGGTGGCAGCGGTGGGGCTTGATGTGCTTTTTCTCGTGCTTGGTGAGGTCGTAGCGTTTGGAGTACTCTTTAGAGCACGTGGCGCAGCGGTGTGAGGGAGCAGCCGCGGGGCGTTGGGACGGAGCTGGGGAAATAGACTGAAGAGCGTGAGAGGCGGTGGCAGAAGGGAACGTGGGGGTAGAGAGTGCTAGGAGAGCCGGTGTGTGCGAGGAAGAGATGGAGGGCGAGACCGAGGCGAAGCCAGTTGTGGATGGAGACGTGCTGGACACGGGCATATCGAAAGTCATGGTCCAGTCCACGAACTGGTTGACAGGGTCAGACACGGGAAAGGTGGTGGTGGGGGGGGGAAGGCTCATATCACCCGCGATGGAGATGTCCAGCTCAAAGTCAAGGTTGAGATCCAGCTCGCCATCAATAGGCATATCGAGGGGCGAGGGGAAGTGGAGATGATCGGCAGGGAGGTCGTCCATGGTGAAGGGAGAGTCCAGGGCCGCCTGGGGAGACGACTCGTAGGAAGAGGGGATGAAAGATTCGGGGGAGTTTGAGGAGTAATCGGGAATATAGTCGGGAACGCAGTCGGGGCTGGTATTTCCCGTAGGAAGGATGGAGGAGGTGGTAGAATCGTCAAACATCATATTACTGTCCGCTGAAACAAGCTGGTGCTCTGTGGTGGTGCTGGCGGTAGCATCAGGGAGAGGGACCCAGACCTGGACCCACATCCCGTTGCGCTTGTTCTGGGGAGTCCCGGAGAACTCCATCGTGAGTGACTTTCAACTGGCGTGAATAGTATATTGGCGTGATGTATGAGGTTGGTGGTGAGATTTCTGGTTATTGAGTTGGTGTTTGAATGCGTTTGGCTGTGAGTGTTGTAGCCTTCAGGCGTCGCGTTTTTAGTTTTGGCGATAGTTCGATCGGGGAACAGTTTAACGACGTACTCCAGGTCGGTTGATGCGACGCCGTGAAGAGCCATGATAGACCAAATAAACAAAACTTCCCCCATAAGAAATCCTCCACGTCGCGCATAACCCAGATAGTCGAGCGATCGTCCTAGACATAAAACAGAACCAGGGCCCGAAGACGCAACGCAGTGAGCAATACCGTAGTCCGGCGTAACACCAGTAGTGCTTCAACTGGTGGGTCTCAGCCGTTGAATATGTGTAGCTAGACGCGCCAGTCGAAGCACCGAGGCAGATGTCAACGTCGGTAGGCAAGAACCAACTGGGCTCCGCCTTCTGACCCTGTTTCCCCCTACATCATGATCTGTCCAAACCCCACACAAAACAAAAAACAATACATAAGCCTCATTTGAATTTGAAAAGGAAAAAGCCGAAAAAAGAAAATGATGGTGGATGGCGCAGCCCGCCTAGTGACAAAATGTGATAGTTGTATCTGCCAACATGCGGAGGTGAGTTGGAGACGAGAAGGGGTAGATACTATTGCATCCTGCGATCACAACAGGTGGGAGGTCGGGGAGGGTAGAGAAGATAGCGTAGCTTTCTCCACCACTACAAGGCTGCTGGCGGAGGCATCAGATGCGAGTTCGCATTATCCCCTTTAGAGATGCAGCGGACATTGCTCCATGAAGTTTTGCAAGGTGCGGTACGCTCTTGACGGCGCGGACAGCTAGCTGATCTCCAAGCCGACTCGGTGTCGTTGAAACCTAGCATCGGTTCTGAGGCGTGCGGGTTGTCGAGCGTCTCGCACAACGTTGTGCCATCGCTCAGTTGCAGATTCTCCAGCACCTCGCAGTCTTGGATGAGCGGGTCGCGCCGATGGGGAGTCGGCGCGAGAACAAGGCTGGGTCTGTAGGGCAACTGGCTGGGCACCATGATGACATCTTGCGTAGCGCCGAGCGAGGGCGTTTCCCAAATCAGCGTGTAAAGTATCCTGGCCGTTTCAGGCTTCGCTGTGGCCATTCCCATCTTCATTCAGGAGACGGGTGAGACGTGGGTGAGAGAGGTATTGAGGCAGGTATTGTGTGGAATCGGTGGTCTAAATCAGCTAGGTTCTTGTTGGGATTAGTAGTAAGTAGGTTGAATGTAATTCACTGACGAAAAAAAAAAAAAAAGAGGGATTGGTTTGGTGATGGATAAGAGGTTGAAGGAAAGAAACGAAGGGATGCCTGGCTTGACGAGGGATTGAGGGCATCTTATGATGTTTGCTGAGGCAGCCGCAGCACTGATTGAGGCCCATCAATCCGACCAACCAGCGCACGTCTCGTCGACGGCCTCAAAATCCAAAGTGCCAAAGCGGAGACGTCATAATGAATGGTTGGCCGCCATTGGCCCACTCACCGCACCCGCCGCATCCATCCGTCACAGCGTGGCATTTTGGTCCCCGCGTGGCTCAGCCACCACACCGGGAAATTCATCGTTAGTCAGCACCTCTCGCTTTGAAGCCATCGCGGGCATGAAACTACTATATTGGATTGCTATACAACAGCTGCTATGTATTGACCTGACTGGAAGCTAGTACTGTGTAGCTAAGAGTATTGGTTTTGATCACCTCCGCTATGTCTTCACTTCAAATATGGCTTTATCGACTCGCTTGACAGACCCCACAGCTCATTTCGAGGCTTTGCTCCTGTTCCTGTCATTCATTTTCTTCAAGCTGATTGAAAAGTGGGCTCCGATTCGTCCAATGTCCCTACTAGCAACCCGAACTGGGCATGCAACATACGGGGCGGTCGGGGGGCAAGTACGGCAGATTCCGACAGTCTCCATGTCATATCATGCTGAAATATAACCAACCGATACATCCATGGATGTATACTGTACGCCTGCTAACTAGGTACCTGGTACCCATTTGGCACGCATGTATGCATCAGCCCCTGCAAAGCATTGCGCGAGTTCATATTGGAGACTGGGAGTATCGATAAGTTATAATACACAGCTTCGGAGATCCCCATGCCGGCTAGTCCCAAGTCTTTTTCCACACGCGATGGCTTCATATTCAAGGATTCAACAGGAATTCCATAAAAAACACAGCAATGTCGAAAACATTCTTGGGGGGAGAGGGAGCTTTGAGACATTTCTGCATCTCATGACGCTTTGATTGGACGAGGAGTGTGCAACTATCGTGCCCAATGGGCGTACGGTTCGCATGGCAAGGCAGTTGCCTCGCGGTCGCCTTATAGCCGTTGAGAGTAAGATCAGAAAGCGACGTGAAATGGTCAGTGTTTTTCCAGGAATTGATACTCGCTACTAGACACCAAATCCGGACTCCATGGCAGAAACCAGACGGCCATACTCCCCAGTACGAACAGGTCGATCTAGAAAATCTCGGAGAGCCAGAATCAACTTTAATATCGGGATCGGAAGCCGGAATGACAATGAAACGTATACCCAGCGTGTAAAACGCTCATGTAGGCTTTTCTCTACTCTGACCATCCCCTTTCTGTTATCTCGACCCTGTAAGCTTTGAAAGTGTATACTAACTATTTAATACTTTTAAACAAATTAGCCGCCGCAGGACCTTTGGTAAACATCACGAAAACCCTGCGAGAGAACCCACAGAGTGTCTTTACATTGTTTCTTACCTCACTGGTTTTCTGGTTGCTGGTGGCTTCCCTTCCTTTCACCGCCGTGTCAACCTGGCTATGCGAAGGGCCTGAAGCCCCCCCGATGTACGACAGCAACTTCCACTCTACCGTCTCTGGATTCTTCCAGACATGTAGCAGCTGGTGGGTTCTAGTGGCACCCTGGCTCCTGGGAACCAAAATACCTACACCCCACCTCCGGCTTTATTGGTTTCTAGCTACCTTTGGGATTCTCTGCTTAGTAGGAGGGACGGCGGTATACCCATATGACCCCCGAGTCAACGTTCCCCTCATGTCGTTTGCAACTATTGCAATGACTCTAGCAACCCTTCTTCTAGTAAACGGCGCGGGAACCACTATTAAGGAGACGAGGATCGACTTGCACGTGAAGAAGCATGAGGTGGATTACCTAGAAGCGGAGATGGTTAATATGGAGAACGAGATGGATGATTTGGAGTCTGAAATCTTTAGATTGCGGGAAGAACGGGCCTGACAGGCTAGAGACTGAATCTTGAAAGTTGATGATTTATGCATATGGTACGCTGCAGCGAAACCTTTTGCCACCATGTGAAACTATCTTCATCTCCCGGGCGGGCAGTCTCAAATTTCGTGTACTCCGGAGCCTAAGTTCCATTTCTGACTAGGTTTTCAATGCTGCTAAGTCGGAATAATTCACCCGAGAATCAAGTCTATGCTCATATTGGAGCATGTCCAGTACCTTCGTGTTTCTGCCATACTTGGCTAAAAATCGGGGAAGATTCGGAGAATGTGGGCCTATGGGTGACCATGAAGGCATTGTAGGCCTTGATTCCTCCCAGAAATAGGCTAAGTATCGTGAGATTCTGTACGTATATTTAACTCGAGTGAGGCAGGAAACCTAACAGTGAATAAACCATAATCTACTCAGCAGAACTACTGAACCACGGCCAATGCCCCCCTCATGCTGGTGGACTGGCAACTAAAACCTTGAACGGTTAAAACGGATTTCTCAGCGCTGAGTATATCTCAACCAAGGGTTCAGAGCTCCAGATGTGCAGACAGGTATCTGGGACAGTAGCTTGACCCTTCGGATACGAGGATGATTATGGGAAACACGACCCAATCTGTGTCACCATTTCGCAATTTCCGAGGGATACAAACGCCGCGTTTCATTCGTATACACCGGTGAGCCATCAAACCAAGGAAAGAATCATGAAAACTCGGCTTCCAATATTGTAGCCTAAAGGATTCGAAGACCTCAGAGAAACACCAGATGTACGGTCAGCGGGAACGGGCATCGGGAAATGCACAGCATAAATCGATCGCCGTGAGATAAGACATTCATAGCTTTGTACGTAGTGCTGTGTTATGGGGGTTAAACTTAACAAGATCTATGTCACCTCCATCTTAGACACCACATATTGACATTGATGAGGATAAAAGGATCCACAGAACCCCAGAAAACGATCTTAAGCAATACCACCCATCCTCATCCTAACCATCATCAGAAAGTGCGCTCCAAAGACCAGCCCTTAACAAACGGAATATTCAGATCGAACCCCTGATTCTAAGACCCAAGATGAAGCCCACCTCCACCATTCTCAAGTTCCTCCCCACCCTAATCGCCCTCACATCCTCCTTCGCCACCAACGTCGGCGCCTACGACCAGGGCCAATGCCATTGCAACGAATGCAACCCCGGCACCTACACCTGCGGAGACAACCCCCTCGAGATCCTTGTCTGCGACGCTACGGGCACTTGGGCCGTCGCGTCTGAATGCCCCCCTAGCTGCGTTTGCGTGCTGCTCGCAGGACAGCCACACTGCGGGAACTGCGACGACTGCTATCCTGTCATGCTAGTTTGAGGAGATAGAGGTATGAAGGGGGGAGCGGAAGGATAAACGTATGTTTGAATGCCATTTCGCGCGAATAATCATGCACGGAGGAGAGAGTACAGCAAGCGCTAACTGAGAAGAAAAAGACACTCATTTCAGATATATGGGGGAAGAGATGCTTGAAGGTTTTACTGGGGAGGATAGACGTGCAAGAGACGATACGGAGCTATAGCTGCAGGGTGGTAAAAGGTTTGCACAACTACTGCAACATTGCGGAAATTTCAGGGATTATGATTCTATTTTATCGGTATACTCGCCATTCCTTAATAATAGCAATGACCAAAGGCCCAATCTTCCCAGTTCTTGACCGTTAAAATCCGTTCTCGTGCGCCATCTTTCCGTGAGGGGTATTCATTTTCTGTCTCATTCCATAATTTCCCTGCTCTTAGAGATAGCCAATCGTTAATTCCAATGTCATGCCTCGCAATCGTCCCACTATCCATCCAGGGCCCTGCCCCATCGTCCATAATCATGAAAGGTTTCTTAGACAGTGCGTTTCCACTAGTCAGAAAAGTCATCCTCGTGCATCTCATCCTCATCCATGATGTACGTGAGCAGCATCGTCCCCCCCAGCCTCTCCTCCACCTCCATCTTCAAGAACCTCTCCTCCTCATTCGACAGCTTGAGCTCCCTGACCCCGTACTGATTCAACACCTGAAACCTGAACCCCCAGTGCTGTTCTTTCCTGGCGGCCAGCGTCTGTATGAAATCCCTCATCGCCTCGAACGAAAACTGCGACGTGCCGTAGCAGGTCAACGACTGCAGGTTCGGCGCGAGCTGCAGGATGACCAGCGACTCGTCGTACGCCAGGTCCGTGAACCAGCTGAGATCTCTCAGCGTGGGAAGGGCAGTGATAATGTTCTCCAGCTGAGCTTCGTCTATCTGCATGCATCTCAGCACGAGCGTCTTGAGCTTGTGCAGTTTTTGCACCGACTGCGCAAGATCTTTGTATCCCGGCTCGTCTCTAGTCCAGTTGTAGTCCTCGCGGGGCGTTGTGACTTCCAAAACCTCTAGATCTGTCTGCGTGCCGAGCTGTTGGAACCAATTTTCTCCGGCCAGGGGGGACCTATCCACCTTGAGCTCCTTGAGTCGTATCTCATCCGACTCCAGAACCGGTTTCAGTATATGTCCCAGGAACTGAGCGTTTTTTATCCCAAGGTTTTCCAGACCGTGGCACTTCTCAATCCATGCCCCCACGGCCCTCTGCTCGCTCTCATCCGTCATGAGACGGTCAAAATCAAGCTCAATAGACCTTAGGGCCGAACATCTGTCCAGCTCCGGAATTGCCTTGATCCCAGAGTTCCCAATCTGCATCGAAAAAATCTGTAAACTGCTTCCATGCCGCTCACTCAGTGCCCTGAAGGTGTGCTCCGCCAGGACATTGCCGCTCAAAATTTCAAACTGCTGTAGTTGGTTCTGCGGTAAATTCCGTATGAACGCAGCCATGTCCTGATCCACCTCGTTCCCTATGCACATATAACATCTCACCTCCCTAAACTGCGGGCAGGCCTCCGCTATCGCCGTGCCAAGATCGGGTTGTATCGCACTGCCTTCAGACAACTGCAAGCTCGTGAGTCTTGGCATGCACCTTGTCCACACAGGCAGCAAATTCGCCCTGATATGATTTCCCTCTAGCGTCTCGAGCGCCGCAGGTTTTCCTACTATTTCCTCGCTCCTTTTCAAGTACTCCGAGATGGTATGTCCCACGGCATCGATAATTCCCTGAAACTCCAACGGAGGCAGTCTTGCTCTTGTCGTTCTCGTTGTCCCCATCATTGGCATCTGGAAGAGGAATTTGGACATGTGAGGCCCCCCGAAAAGCTTATTTCTCATATCCGCATTCCCCGCAATATCCGCAAGCAGATCCCTGTGCAAGGCGCCCATATTTAGTGTTTTCAGGTAGAGAGCATATGGGAAAGCGGTTTGCGAGAGGCAGGAGAGGATGATGCTGCGCCAGAGGGTGATTGTCTTCTCGAGGAGTAAGATATCCGCGGAGGCTGCCGGGGAGTGTTCGCAGAATCTGACGGAATAAAACTATAGTTAGTTACTAGGTTCCGGGGTGGCGGGGTAGGCTAAGTTGTGGAAAAACATACCCATAAAGGACGGGAATCGTGATAGTAGCAAATCGCTTCGACAATAGCGACCAGCTGAGCAAGGAATTATAATCCCGCTTCTCAACGATGGCCCTGGCGATCAGCAGCACGACCTCTGCTGGGAGATCTTCGAGGGTCGCCATGATTGATGATTGCGGTTCCGTTCGACCAACAGAACTTCAGGGAGGGAAGTTTTAGACGCCAAAGACGTAGGAGTCTGCTCTGGGTGAAAAGGTCTCAATATATAGAGTGTCAGAAGATGGAAAGAACTTTTGCTTGCCTTTCGCAAGCCTAGAATGTTCAGCCCATGGTTCGCATATCGTTCGCGGGGCTGCTGTCTAGACGCGTCGCGTTGTATGTACCTTTGTATCAGCACTCAATATGACGTAATCAGAGAAATGTAGAGGAAGCAATAGCCTCACATTATCGATATGCACCGCTAACGGAGAGGTGACAGTGCAGGATAGGAAAGCACTAACCATACCACACTGTGCTGTTCATCGCAACTTCCGGTTCAGAACTTTTGTCAACAGGCAACACTGGACCTGATGGGACAGACGCACACAAGTTCCTGTTTACGCCTTCAAGAATTTTGACATATTTTCTGTCGTGAATTCCAGGCCGATGCTAGGTCTCAATTAAACATCATTTTCCCTCAAGATGATGTAGAATTGCACCGCCATGACGCTCCTCAATTTCACGCTGAGCGAAGAAGGCGTCGCCGTCTTTCACGATGCCCTCGTCTGCCTCAATAAATTCAGCGACAGTCTGTGCCTCGAAGTGAGAGCCGACAGACTCGTGCTGACGACATTCAACAGCACAAAGTCTGCTTATGCCCGTTTCACCTTCGACTCTCACAGGTTCTGCTCAAACTACCGTTTTGATGCCACGGGTCAGAGACATGGTCGGTTCTACTGTGCCATGCTTATTCACGTATGTATAAACCTCTGCGGTCTCGCGGCTCATGCCACAAGGACGGCATATATGTCTGTCTGATCCCCAGACATTTAAGTACGAACCTCATGTGTGTCTGACAACGATCTCTAGTCCCTTCTCCCCATCTTCGTGCGAAGATCCGCCCCTTCATCCCAGGCTGGAATTTCATCAGAATCCTCGATTGAGAGGTGCGATGTGACCATTGAAGACGACGCAGGCAGAAATAGCCGCTTTATCGCCAGGGTGGTCAAGAGAAATGGCATAAGTGCCACGCATCGCCTTCCATTTGAGAACCTTCCACCTGTTCATGCAAAGTTCGACAAGGAAGCCGCTGTGAATATGTGGGTTGCACCAGCGAGAAACTTGCGACAGCTTCTCGACCATTTCAGTCCTGGGACCGAGCTACTCGACATCCACCTTGAGGACCCTGATCCAAATTCACAGCAAGATGACGATGCAGAGGGTGTCATCAATTTCACTTGTTTCACCGAGAAGACCGTAAGCGGGGACCAGGTGCTCAAGAAGCCATTGCACACATCTATAGCCGTGTCGTCCGTCGAGTTTGCGGAGATGTCGATGGAAGAGAAGCTGCACATCACCATCACTGTGAAAGACTTCAAGTCTATCGTCTACCATGCAAACATGATCAATGGCGACGTCACCGCCCGCTTCTCTACCCCTGCGAAACCCATGCAGCTGTCATACCCTGGAGATGGATTTAACTGCGAATTTCTCCTCATGACTGTCGGTGAGCGCACCGGAGATGGAACCCGCAGGAAGAAGAACAAGCCAAACGGGACTAATTCGAATCGTCCGGCTTTGGACACGGCAAGCAGAGCCGGCTCGGTGGCCAGGTCTAGCATGCCACCCCACCCCGATGCCTCGCCTACCCCTAGAGCATCCGAACAGCATCGCCCATCTTCTGCCATGCCGCCTCGAGTTGGAACCCCAACCATGTCTGCAGCGGCAGCCTCTCGCGTCTCGGGGAGCGTAGTGCCCAGATCTCAGGCCTGGAAGCTCAGGCCCTCCAACATCGTGGCACATCCCCCGAGGTCAAACTATGACAGTGATTCTCTTTTCGTCACGCAGCAAGAGCCTGAGGATGAAGAAGAAAGTCGGTGGGAACCGATTAATGAAGACGATGATACCCCCGGGTGGGGCGGTAGTAACCTCGAGCTGCATAACAATGTGAGTACGGGGACTGAAATCTTGTCTTACTCTCTGCTTTGAAATATCAACTGTTCTAACCTCCATTGAAATGGTTGGTAGAACGGCCCATCATTAACGATGAACCGTGTGTGGGCGGCATCGAACCCCGCGAACGTCGAGGGGGGGTATACGAACGATGCCTGCCCGGCAGACCCACCCTCTGGTCTAGATCCGACGCAGAAATTAACTGATGTAAGCCTTGCCTGAAGACTATCCTACCTTTCGGAGACAACTTGAATATTCGTTGACTAACTTTCATAACCCCACTTCAGGTTAAGAAGTTCGGTTTGTTCGGTTAGGGAGCTCGGGCCGTTCGTCGAGAATTAGCAACATGCCAAAAAGGTGCTCCATTGCAGTATGGATTGGTGTCCTAGCATTCTGAGCGCACCCAAGCTATATTACATGTTTTTGTGACGTTTGACCTCGCCAACAACCAATAGACCCTAGTTTCAACGCTGCTTTCCCCCTTTCCGCCTTTTCTTTGCCAAAGGGTCCAGTCCTTTACAGCACAAGACCCTCCGTCTCAACTAAAATCCAGCTGGTCGCGCAACCCGCTCCTAGCCCCGTAATTCTACTCCCATCCTTCAAGAACTTAGCATTCGCAATCAAATTCCACCTTCCTATCAAAGCGCCGTACGGCACACATTCGCCTGGTTCATGTGGTATAGGTCCACAATTCCCATGTTCGCCCCATCCCCAACTTATCACGCCTCCCTCCTCCGTCAGCGCCACGACGTGCTCGCTTCCCGCAGCCATTTCCACGATCCTGGGCAAGTTCGGAGGTGCGTGCTGACCGTACTTGTTGTTTCCCCAGCTCAATATTTGACCATCGTTTGTGAGAACATAAAGCGAGCTCCACCCGGCTGCCACGTCTTGCCACGGCGGTATCTCTTTCGGTACATGTTCTTTGAGCTTGTACTTCCAGCCGCCGTGTATGTGGACCTTTCCAGAACTCGGATCAGAGAAGAAAGTGGTGGATTCATTTCCTGCCACTGCTCTTTTCACGGGGAATGGGATATTAGGAATGAATGTGGGCCCAGGGAAAAATCCTCGGCCTGGGATGGAGCCCAGTTGGCCTTTCCGAGAGGCCCCCCAGCCCCACGCCGAGCCGTCGGATAGGACTACAACGACGTGGTTGAGACTGGCGGAGATGTCTACCACGGCGGTACCTAGGGGCGGGAAGTCCTCTATCTTGACGGGGGTCTCGGGAGGCGCTTCCCTGGGCGTTTGTGTTCGCCCAAGCTCCCCCTTCAACTCCGTGCCGAATGAGCAGACGATTTGCCTGCCCGTGCTTGCAGGTAAGTCTGTGTCCCTACAGACCACGATACCAGCTGTCCATGTGGACGCGATGTGTGTGGCTTTAGAGAGGGTCGGGATTTGGCGGAACACATTCTGGTGTTGTTGCTGCTGTTTATTTTCTTCGTTGTCGCTCCTGGTACTGCATCTAGCTTCGGCGCCACCCGTCCCGCCTGTTCCATCTGTTACTTCAATGGGTCCATAAGCCCCCAAAAGTATGTCGCCGGCAGCCCAGACATCCCCGTTTTTGGTGAGAAGCAACGTGTGATTCCCGCCGGCGGCAACTTTCTTTATCCCGCATGTTGGAGGTTCCAGGTGGAATGTTACTGGTTGGGGTGTTGATACGTCTTCCACATGGCCTATCCCCAGTTGACCTTTGCTGTTCGAGCCGAGGGAGAAGGGTGTGGGCGTTGTCATTCCTTTTGCGTTTCCCACAGGCCCTGGAAGCCAATTTTTTATAGATACCTACGTGGCTGTTGGGGGATTTAGCACGATGGTTAGGACTATGATGTAGATGAAGGGACCCTATGATGGATGCTAGAAACTGATATGAGAAAACATGGAGTTCATTGTTGCTGGTTGAAATGCCAGGAAAGCATGAAGCATGAAAACAGAGGTCCTCGCCTAGAGTTACACATGGAGGGGGGGCACAATATTACGTCATCAACCCTCACGTGTAGCACTATAACCGAATTTGGCGACTAGATATTAGTAGTTGACAAACTCGGAAGGAAGTGGTATAGAGATTGATGTGCTCGAGATATACCTGAGAGGAATTGGCCGAATGAATTGGCGGGGATGAATAAGAGAGATCAGTGCTTTACTACTTGTTGCAATCCATGATGCTTTTCAAATTGAATCTGTCTGCCAACCTCTCCTCCAAACAGTTACCTAAAACCAATTGCGCAAATGATAGTTCCAACACTAGAAATAGAGGTATACCTCGGCAGTGAAGAAGAAGCCTACTGATCTGGGGGTAATTTCTAACAGAAATGACAAATTCAGAACCCCCCCGCTAGACATTACTCACTCCCCGGGACCATTCCTGCGATACATCCCAGGACTGAACGGAACTCATGTCCCGCACATTCTCTCACTACACCTCGGAATTGAGATAGATGCCTCATACATCACGGAGGGTATACGGAAAGAAGACTATAAAGTCAAGATTGAAGAGACGGAGAGACAAAGGTGGAAGATATTGGTAGTGTGAGAGCTTAGAATAAGGTGCTTCACAAGGAGATTGAGGAGAATAAAGAGGATGATAATAATTAGTGCGTATTGGAAGACAAGGAGCTTAGGGAACTAGAAGATGGAGAAGTGAAACAGCGCATTGAAAACGGGGCTTGGTTAATCTAGGTAAAAGAACTCCTTTGAGAATTTCTCCATCGTACTCGCTGCAGAACTGCTGACAGATAAGTGCAAAAGATGGAGGGAAAGAAGCAGAATTCCTGGACTTTCTGCGGGATGCCGGGGGACTAGCCCACTTTCAAGCATTTCCAAGTTGCCTACGTCGAACAAGTCGATCAATAGAGCGGTTTCGAACGGGAGCGTATTGGTGGAAGTAAGCTCCCGGATTCAGATCTGTAGATAGACTGCCCAGCCTAAGTGCCGCTAGTGGCTTTGTTATCCAGAAAAAAAGCTCATTGAGTAAGGGACTAGGGTGTATTTCAACATGTGGTGTCTTGAGATCTATAGCAGCCATGGTGGCAATGGCCTACCGCATATTGAGCTGATAATTCTGAGACTGGATGCCCCAAACACGAAAAGACGTATCGAGTGGATGTAACATTGGAGGACTTCTTCGAGATTGACCACCGGTGAGACCTCCAAGTACATGTCCACGCTAGTAAATCCACTTTTAGTGGTGAATAATTCTGTGACAGCAATACCCGCACAGCAAAACCGAGTAGCAGACAGCTGCAAAGTTTTCCGCCGGCCGACGCAGCTGGCAATTACTCACCGCCCTTGAGCTTGGACCGCTGCGGCAGGTCCACATAAAATTTTTGGACAGCTTCAAAAGTCGACGTGCTCTCTCTCTCTCTTTTTCTTCCCCCTCTCACCCTTCCTCGTCAACATCACCTCTGCAACTATTTCTTGCGCGCATCGCCTCTGACGAGCTTTGTTACTTTTATTGGAGAATGTGAACTGCTTAACACAGGTCCTCTTGTCTTTCTGCTAATGCCATGGCTGTCCCCTTAGGAATGGAGACTTTTGCCGTCGGCATCATCGGCATGGGCGACATGGGCAAGATGTATGCCCGTCGCCTGAGCAAAGCCGGATGGAGGTAAAAGAAATTTCTCGTTTCCTACTCTCCATTTCCTATTGGGAACTATGGTTGCACGCTTGGTAAGTCTGGACTTTTCCCCGTCTCTCTCGGCACCACACCGGATGGGATTACTTTCCGTCCCGCAGACATGATGACTCGAGTGCATTTGGCTAGAGTATCGACGTATGGGGGATAACCTCTGCGTCTTTCCAAGATGAAAAACCCACGCTACCTTTTTAAACTTTCTGACACCTGCGAATTTCTCTTCAACACTCTCAACATACTCGAGAGGCGTTCTGCTAACACGACTGCTTCGCAGGTACACCCGATATAGCCACTTTCCGGAGAATACACCTGTCCATTCCCGAAGCTGAGTCTGTCCCGAGCCTTCGATGCTGACGCCCATCGCTGTTCAGAATCAATGCCTGCGACAAGGAGGAGAAATACCAAGATCTGAAGGAGGAATTCTTAGGACGGGTATAGTGCCTTCCTGCCTACACGCATAGCTCGTGGTCATGCTGCGCGCTCCACTCGAACGATGGATGCTGAGAGATAGATCTGTATTTAGTCCAATATAAAGATATTTCGCAATGGCCACTTCGTTTCCCGTGCCAGCGACTACATCATATACAGTGTGGAGGCTGTTGCGATCGATCGCATTGTTGCGGAATTTGGCCCATGTATGCGCTGTCTACTACTCATGTCCAAATCTGCCTCCACACAGATACTGTTCGTCCTCTCGGATCGGCATGATACTGACACACCACCTTCTTCCGGTCTCCAGCTACCAAAGAGAATGCTATCGTCGGTGGACAAACGAGCTGCAAAGACCCAGAGATCAAGGCCTTTGAAGAGCACCTCCCGCTCGACGTCGACATTGTGTCGTGCCACTCTCTACACGGTCCCGGCGTCGACACAAGAGGCCAGCCACTGGTAATTGCCCGTGCCATGCCTACCCGCCTGGATATCTTGGCTCTAACGTTGGTAGGTCTTGATTCGACACCGCGCTTCCCTAGAATCGTTCGAGAAAGTTGAGACTGTGCTGCGCTGCTTGGAAAGCAAGCATGTCTACCTGAGCGCCCACGAACACGACAAGATTACTGCCGACACCCAGGCAGTGACCCATGCCGCATTTCTCTCGATGGGCTCCGCCTGGCATGCGAGCTCCGAGTTTCCGTGGGAGGGCGCTAGATACGTAGGAGGGATCGAGAATGCCAAGATCAACCTCATGCTTCGCATATACGCCCAAAAATGGCACGTCTACGCCGGCCTGGCCATCCTCAACCCCCAGGCGAAACGCCAGATCAAGCAGTATGCAAGTAGCGTGACATCTCTGTTCAAGCTCATGCTGGAAGGGAAAGATGAGGAGCTCCGCCAAAGGGTCCACAGGGCGAAGGAGAAGGTTTTCGGATCTACGGGTCACCAGAAATGGGAAGAGCGCCAACTCCTCCGCGGCGACGTCCTCGACAGGTTCTCACTCCGTGGTAAGGACACCCAGTGCAAGCCCGAAAGCGAGGACCGAATTCCCAACAGCCACCTGTCCCTGCTTGCCATGGTCGACTCCTGGGCCGAGCTCGGCATCGTGCCCTACGATCACATAATATGCAGCACGCCCTTGTTCCGTCTCTGGCTGGGCGTGACGGAGAGTCTGTTTCGCAACAAGGACCAGCTGGACGATGCCCTGCGAACCGCCGCCGAGGACAAGACCTTCCGAAGCGACGACTTGGAGTTTACGTTCGCGGCGAGGGGCTGGAGCGAGGCTGTCAGCCTAGGGAACTTTGACGGGTGGAAGGAGAGGTTTGTGAGGACGCAGAAGTTTTTCGAGCCCAGGTTCGAGGGGAATATCATGGTTGGGAATGCCATGATCAAGGCTGTCTTGGAGAGCATGAAGGAGTAGCTACATTTGGCGATGAACATGGAATTCATGCCAGCACAGTAATTCCAACACCACGACGTTTTCCGCAAACCATGACCCCTAGCAATAAAGTGTAGTGCAAACAGCAGTGTTCATGGCAGGCATAGTTCGTGGGCCAGCGGCATCGATGCTTGTCTTATCTCCCCGTGGTTAGTTAGCCAGTACCACGTATCATGTGCTTTTTCCAATCCCTCTATCCAACAGCACTCCCCCACGTTTGCTCGACAGAATGTTGGTGGCAATCGAGGCCGTGAAATACTCAAGGTCGTGGAGGTTGAATGATGGGGCTACTTGGCACTCTCCGAGACCCAAATCACGGCGCCCAACAGCCGGTCACACGATGCAAGATTGGGAATATCAGCTAATTGCACTTCAGCGTAGCCCTTCGGCCTTGAAACTCCCCGGTATCAATCACCACTTCAAATACGGGATCTCGGCACAGCACAATGCATTCGTTTTACCGGCTATCGAGAACACGAAGTTTACGGTAGCAACTTCCCCAAAGAATGATCGAAGACGACATGATGTCTCGGGCTATCTACCCAGGATCTGTCACTTTTGTCAAGATTTACGTCACATGCCGCGCTGCTCTCTCCCTTGAGCAACGACGCCCGAAGGCTTCACATCTACTGAATGAGATTTACCATCTTTCAATAGATATACATGAAGCTGCTTGTGATTATAAGGGCTGGTACGGCTACGAGAGATCGTCGCGTATCATTGATGCCAACATGAGCCGCGGAGTGACTCGGATTATGATGAAAGCCCCCGAATCGATGCATCCAAGATGATCGATCCTGAGAGTCCCAGCACCGAATTTGAGATGCTTACAATAGTCATTTCTGAGTTTTCTTCCAGTCGTTATTTCACATTACAACAAGCTTCTTCTCGCGATATATTTCCACCTACTAACCCCTTCCTCACTCTACCTGATGTTCAACCATGTGGTGCAAAAGGGGGGGGGGGGGGGGGGGGGGGGGGGGGGGGGGGGGGGGGGGGGGGGGGGGGGGGGGGGGGGGGGGGGGGGG